>LFZO01000039.1:0-127385 GCA_001578225.1 Pseudocercospora musae | reverse complement strand
AAGGTATTCAAAATCAAAGACCTAGGTAAACTAACCAAAATTCTTAGGATAAAGCTTACTAGAGATAGAAAGAATAGTACTCTAAAGCTAGACTAGGAACACTATATCTAGGAAAACCTTACTAAGTTTAGAATAACTAAAGAAATGGCCTACCTAACCTTATTACTACTTAATAGCTATAAGAGTCTAAGAAAATCTAACTCAAATAAAGAAAGGTGTAACAAGACTAAGTACTAAAGCTAGAATAGGACATAGATATAGCTAATAACTATAATAAGACCTAACATTGCTTTTGCCCTTAGAAGATTAGGATTATATATATTAGATCTATCTAAGAGATATCTAAAAGTACTTAGAAAACTAGCTAGATACCTAAGATTATTCCTAAGTCTAGGGTTAATGTTTAGGAAGGGTAGAGGAAAGCTAATAGGATATTTAGACTCTAATTATGTAATAGACAAAGCTAATAGAGTCTCGATCCTTAGAAGTATCTTCTTTCTCTATAGATTACTAGTTTCTTAGATAAGTAAGAAGTAGAAGTTAGTTACTATATTAACTATAGAAGCTAAGTATATAGCAATAAATGTATATACAAAGTAATCTTAATTCCTTATAGTACTGCTAAGGAAGATAGACTATATATAGTTAATAGGAGAATGCTTATTCTAACTATTAATTAAAGGAAATTCTAATATAGTAAATAAGGTTAGACCTGTTTAGATTATAGGTAACAACTAGGTAGCTTTAACTCTTGTTAAAGATACTTATACCTAGAAGAGATTAAAACATATTAATATTAGTTTCAATAAGGTTAGAAATCTTTAGTAGTAAAGAAAGGTTGTAGTAGAATACACTCTAACAAAAGAGATAGTAGCTAATAGCCTAACTAAGCTAAAGATAGGGCTATAGTTCTAGGAATTCATTAGACAATTATAGTTAGTATAAAGGGACAAAAGTACCTACTTAGAGGAGTTTAAACTCTACTAAGCGGGCAAACACTAGATCTAGGAATTGAACCTAGTAGATTAGGTACGCTATACTAATCTAGAAGCTATTGTATCTAATTAGCTAATTGAAGTTCTTGTTAGATTATATTAGTTAGAATTAGGATTTGTAGACTAACTAATCTAAGTAGGAGTGTTGGAATATATAGTCTAGTTAGTTACCTAATAGGGGATGCTAAGCAGACTAGATTACATAATAATAATTATGTAACTAATCTAAGCTAACCCCTTTTAGGTTAGGCTCTAACCTATAGATAACAACAACATACTTGCTATTCCTACTTTGGCCCCTACTATTCCTTGTAGCTTCTATTATAGTTTATAATCCATTTATACCTATCGGCCCTCCTTAGCTCGATAACTACTATAATAAGAATAAGATTACCGGTAACGGTACGCTACTAAAGTATAGCCGTAGCGTAGGCATTACGCCGGCTACTATTAACGGTCTAGACTTAGTAGCTATCTTAGAGCGCATTAATATTAACCTCTCTAGTCTAGTAGAAATCGGCTATTAGGTACGTATCTTCCTCGCGCCCCTATCGCCTATTAAACGTATACTAACCGTAATAGAACCTCGCCCTAAAGGGCGCCTATACTACTATAGTAGTAGTCGATGCTACTATAGGCTTTCTACCTATACCTACTAATAGGGAGGGCTCTAATAGTTACGAGAGTAACTAGCTCTATAGAGCTAGTTAGTAGGTTATATGCCTACGGCGCGTAAGCGCTACGAACGTATAATTTTCCTTTATTCTAAGCTAGGCTAAATGCCTATATTAATAGCGAAACGAGTATATATCTATTAACCTTATCTTATCTTATTCTTATATTCTCCGACCGTATCTCGCTTACGCCTTAAATATATTAAGGCTTAAGCGCTACTAAGTCTTCTATATAATCTACTAGTTCCTAAGTGTTATATTCTTCTAGCTAGCCTACCTACCTAATAAGGTAGTAAGTCTCTCCCTTCTATACCTTCTTCTTTACGATTTCTTCTATATACTACTTATTCGTATCCTCTATAACTAGTATACTAACCTTATACTCCTCGCCCTCGCGTCCCTTCTAAGACTTAAGTAGGGATATATAGAAAACATTATAGATTCTCGTACTAGTAGGTAGCGCTAAGCGATACGCCTATACTTCTACTACGTTAATAATACGAAACGGACCGAGATACTTTAGGCTAAGCTTCTTCTTTAGTAGATCTAGTCTAATATTCTTAGATAATAATAGTACTAAGTTACTAATACTATACTTCTAAGCCTTATAGTTAGTATTATAGTACTTAGCTTAGTATTCCGCTATAGTCTTCTAGCGCTATATAAGCGTCTTGTACGCTTTTCGTAGTCTTTCTATAGCGTCGATAGCCGCTAGTACCCTTCCTTTAGATAGCTCGTCCCGAGCTATAGGTAATAATATAGGAGCAATATCCGGATTATATCTATATAGTATATAGAAGGGGCTTATACGTAGCGTAGGATATACGCTATTATTGTACGCGAACTCTACCTACGAGAGCCAAGATGCCTAGTCTACCTAGTTATTAGAATAGTAATATCTTAGGTACTATTCTAGCGTCTAGTTAGTACGTTTAGTCTACCCGTTAGTCTACGGATAGAACGCTATACTAAGCTTGTACTTTATATACGTCTTATAGCAAAAGTCGCTCTAAAACTAACTAGTAAATAGAGATCCTCTATTACTAACTATTCTAGCTAGGACTCTAAACCTTTAGACTATCTCTCTTTAAAAGATATCTACTAGCTCTACTACTATATACTTCTTTATAGTAGGTACAAAGAGGCTTATCTTTATATAGTAATCGACTATTACGAGTATTATAGTATAGACGTAGATACCGAGCTTACTTAGTAGTAGATTAGTAATAAAGTCTATTATTAGCTCTTGCTATAGCCTAGTAGGCATTAGTAGCGTAGCTAACTCGCTATATAGGCAATAGCGCCTCGCCTTCGACCTCTAGTATATTGCGTAAGTAGAGATATACTCCGAAACCTCTTAAGCTAACCCTAGCTAGGTATATTTCCTACGTATTAGCTTAACTATCTTAGCTTAGCCGAAATGTCCTATAAGGGGATTATCGTAGTATATACGTGTTACCTACGTTCTTAACGCGAGGTCCTTAGGTATATAGATTACCTCGCCTTAGAAAAGGATATCCTCTTAGATAGAATACTCCTTAAAGGTACTAGTCTCTTTAGTAGCCTCGTATAGCTCCTTTGCTATAGGCTCTAGCTACTATAGGGTACGTATAAAACTAAGTAGTAGATCTAGTACCTAGTAGTAGGATCTATTATCCTTAACTACTATAGCCGCGACTCTAGCTAGGTAGTATACGAAGCTACTATACTTCGTATATATCTTTACTACTCCTTATATCGAGATATATATTATAGAAGTACGCTTTACGATAGGCTCTACCTCTCTAGAAAGGTCTAACTAGACTAAGAGTTTAGCTTATAGCGTTAGTAATAGGTTACTTATCGCCTATATCTCGCTATTATAGTCGCTTTTCCTCGAAGGAGTATCTATAGGGTTTCTCTTCCCTACTTAGTATTCGATAGTGAAATCGAACGGGACTAGGAAGGTTGCCTACCTTGCCTACCTATCTACTAACTACTTTATTGTCGTAAATCCCTTTAGGTTCGCGTAGTCTACGAGTATATGTACCGTATACTTAGAGCTATCGAAGTACGATCTCTAGTACTTAAAGGACTCGACTACTACTAGTAGCTCCTAGTTATAGATCTCGTAGTTAGTCTCTATAGGTATTATCTTTCTCGACTAGAAAGCGATAGGATACTAGTTACTATCCTCTACCTACTACGAGAGGATTCTAGCTAATACGAATATCGATATATCGGTTTCGAGGTATAGGGACTACGTAGGATTAAAGTGCCTAAGTAGCGATACTAAATAGAATACATCATTTAGGCTCTTAAACGCTTACTCCTCGCTTATACCCTACTAGATCGGACCCGGCTTTTAGCTATTCTTTGCTTCCTTAGAGAGGGCTATTAGAGGTATAATAATCCGGGAGTAGTTAGATATAAACCTATAATAGAAATTGTAGAAGTTAGAACCTAAGGAAGGACTAGACTTCGGTAAGGGTAGAAGGACGTAGCTACTCGGTAATTGCGTCTACTCTACTCCTATCTATCGATACGCCTTTGGTACTAACGATAAATCCTAGGAACTCTACCTATTTCTTCTAGAATAAGTACTTCTTATAGTTAGTATATAAGCCGAACTACCTAAGCCTCTTAAGTACTACGCGTACGTCGCGTACGTAGTACTCTTTATTCTTACTATATACTAGGATATTATCTAGGTAGACTATATAGCAAACATTAACTAGGCCTACTAAGGCTCGGTTAATATAACCCTAAAAGGTTATAGGTACGTTAGTAAGCCTAAATAGTATTACTAGGTACTNGTAATTACGTCTACCCTACTCCTATCTATCGATACGCCTTCGGTACTAACGATAAATCCTAGGAACTCTACCTATTTCTTCTAGAATAAGTACTTCTTATAGTTAGTATATAAGCCGAACTACCTAAGCCTCTTAAGTACTACGCGTACGTCGCGTACGTAGTACTCTTTATTCTTACTATATACTAGGATATTATCTAGGTAGACTATATAGCAAACATTAACTAGGCCTACTAAGGCTCGGTTAATATAACCCTAAAAGGTTATAGGTACGTTAGTAAGCCTAAATAGTATTACTAGGTACTCGTAGTATCTATAGCGTATACGAAACGTAGTCTTCTACTTATCGCCTCGCTTAATACGAATACGATAGTATATATCGATAAGGTCTAAGGATATATACTATTCTATATCCTTTAACCTATCTATTGTCTCGCTAATAAGAGGTAGGGGATATCGATTCTTAATAGTAATCTTATTTAGACCCCTATAATCGATATATAACTAAAGACTACTATCTTTCTTTAGTACGAATAAGATAGGCGTATCCGCCTCGCTTACGCTAGGCCTAATCTACCTATTCTCTACTACCTTGATAAGGTATTCCTAAAGGACCTAGAGCTCCCGCTCTAACTAATAATATAGGGAGCGATAGGGAGGCTTCTTCCTATCGACTAGGTCGATCGAGTACTCTATATTAGTATATAGCTAGCGTCGAGCCTCCGGTATTATAGTAAAGATATCTATAAAGTCCTTAAACTCCTCTAGTAGATTAGGGTTATTAGCCGCTACGCCGGCGTTATATATACTTACTATATATATATATACGTCGCGTTACGCATTTCTTTAAAGAACTACTATAGCTCGCTTACTATAATAGGTCTTACCTCGCTACTAGTACTATAGGTCTATATATCCGTTATACTATCTACGATTATCCGCTAGTCCCTTCGCTAAGGCCTACCTAGTATAAGATCTAGGTTAGGTATTTCGAAGGCGTAAAAGGTACCGGTTATTACGCGTTCCTAACCCGATAAGTCTATAATACGTAGGCTTAGCGTATATACTCCGTAATAGTACCTACGTTCTCCCTAGAAGCTATCGGTACTAGGTAGGATAGTATTAGTAATCTACTAGGGCTAGTATTAGAGAATAAACTCGCGTAAGACAATTAATATCTACTATATTATCTAGTAGGTATTCGACGTATACGTCTCTACCCTATATTACTATTACGCCGCGTACGTATTGCGACGATATATATACTATAGAGCTACTAGAATTAGCTATAGTACTTATCCTTAACTCTTAGTAGATACTTTACCTTTTCCCTTATCGGCTACCTCGACCTTATATATAGCCTACGAGTCGCTATCTTTCTATAGGTACTTGTTTAGGTAGTTAGGCTTAAAATAGCCCTTCTTCCTATACCTATAGTATTTAACTAAAGATAGGTCCTAACTAGGCCTCGAGTCTTTAGTCTATATAGGCTTCTTGCCTACTTTCTTATCGCGTCTACCCTACTCCTTACTACTACTATAGTTATTAAGGTAGCGCTTCTTCTTTAAACTACTATAGTCCTCGTTATCTCGCTCTCGTTTCTTACTAGATAGTCTATCTAGTATCTCGATACGAGCCGCGAGTTATACTAGTTCCTACCTTAGCTCTAGAATAGTATAGTACTTAACGATAGTACTACGTAGCGTAGGCTATAACTTTGCGAGTAGGTAGCGTATATACTACGCCTCGGTATAGTCGCTTAGCTAATCCTCTAGTACTACGAGTTCGAGGGCAAAGTTCTAAACNNAATAGCCCTTCTTCCTATACCTATAGTATTTAACTAAAGATAGGTCCTAACTAGGCCTCGAGTCTTTAGTCTATATAGGCTTCTTGCCTACTTTCTTATCGCGTCTACCCTACTCCTTACTACTACTATAGTTATTAAGGTAGCGCTTCTTCTTTAAACTACTATAGTCCTCGTTATCTCGCTCTCGTTTCTTACTAGATAGTCTATCTAGTATCTCGATACGAGCCGCGAGTTATACTAGTTCCTACCTTAGCTCTAGAATAGTATAGTACTTAACGATAGTACTACGTAGCGTAGGCTATAACTTTGCGAGTAGGTAGCGTATATACTACGCCTTAGTATAGTCGCTTAGCTAATCCTCTAGTACTACGAGTTCGAGGACAAAGTTCTAAACTATCTAGTTCTTATACTAACGCGTCGCCTTATACTCGAGGATTACGTCTAGTATACGATTTATAGGATCTCCTACGTAGTTAACGTAGAAATCCTTAAAATCCTTATAGGTATAAGTACCTAAGTCTTCGAGATCGTAGTTATTATACTACTTCTTATATATATTGCCTATAAGGTATATAACCCTATATAGCGTCTTACTATAGTTAGTACGATATATATTTCCTAATAAAGCAAAGATTAAGGCTAGTTCCCTTAGGAACCTCCTTGCCTCTTTAATAGTATTATCCCTAAAGGGTTTTAGCTCTTTTAGTCTAGGCTTACCTATTATAATATCCTTAACCGTATCTATTATACTTAGCGTAGGCGCCCCGCTATATCCTCGCAATAGTATAATACTAAGACTAAGCTAAGAGGATAGGGTCCTATAGATACTCTCTATAGACCTATTCTTAGAATTACTAGTATCCTAGTCGGACTATAGCGATACTTAGCGATTAGACCGCTCGACGCTTATACTACGCTAAGTATCTACTAGCGCTAATCCTACGTTACGCTATATACGTAGTCTAGTATTTTTACGCTCTAGCTCCTAGGCTTAGACTTCTTATTTAAGTAGCTTCTACTTAGCTCTCGAGTACGCGATTCGCTCGTTTAACGTAGCCTACTACTCGCTAAAGGTTATCTAACGTTCTTTATCCCCCTAGAGGTAATCGTCGTCCGTAGGCGCTATAGTATTACTACCTAACGTAGTCGGCTCGCTTATACTTATTATATAGTATTCTATAGGCTACTATAGGGATAGACTTATTAGAACTATTAGGGGCTAGATATATAGTAACGTATAGAACATCCGCCTAACTAATAATATAGTAGGTAGTAGAACTAATAAGTGCCTCCTAAAAGGATTACGTATAGCGCTAGGTTAAAAAGGCTATACGAGTTACGTACGTCTAGTATATATCCCTAGCGCGCGCTACTTAGTATACTTAGGGCTTAGTAAGAGACCTTACCTCCTCGAGGTCCTTATAAGAAGATAAGATACTTAAAGAGGGAGTAGAGCTAGGATAGAATAGAGGAGAGCCTAGTAGTATACCTAATAGCCTTATAGGCGAAAGGTAAATAGATTAGGAAAGATAGGGACCTAGACTAGAGAGTAATAGTTAAGGAAATTACTAAGGACCTAAGAAAGACATAGAAGCTAGCTAGGTAGACTAAGGAAGAAGTAGGCTAGAGTAATCCCCTATCCTATTTCCTAGAGATTAGGGACAAGAATAGTATAATACAAGTAGAGAACTAAGGAAAAGCGAAAGTATTAGTCTAATATTTCTTCCTAGAGCTAAGGAAAGCTAACTTAGAAGACATACAAGATATAAGCTATCTAAGGCTATTCTAAACAGAAGAAGAAGTCCTACTAGGAGAACTCTAGAAGATACTTAATAGGCTCCCTAGTAGCAAAGCCCTAGGATCCGACTAGATCCTTAACCTACTACTTAAGGAATATAGATAGGAGCTTAGATCCCTACTATACTAGTTCTTTATAGTATACCTATAATAAGGATACTATCCTAAACCCTTTAAACACTCTATAATAGTAGTCCTAAAGAAACTATAGAAGCTAGACTATACTAAGCTAGGAGTATATAGATCTATAGTACTACTAAATATCCTAGTAAAAGTCCTAGAGGCTATTATAGTAGAGAGTATAAGTAAAGAGGCTAAAGAAAGGAACCTCCTTCCTTAATCCTAGATAGGAGTAAGACTAGGAAGATCTACTATCTTAGCCCTAGAGCTAATAATAGAATAGGTCTAGATAGTATAGAGAATAGACCTAATAATAGTAGTATTAATACTATGCCTTAATATATTAGAGGCTTTTAATAATATATTATATTAAAGGCTAATATATAATATTAAGATAAAGGCTTACCTATAATACATTATATAATATATCTAGTTATTCCTCTAGAATAGGACTATATACCTTAGACTTAGAGAATATATAGACTAGGCAAGGCCCTAGATAACTAGTATACTATAAGGATTAATCCTCTTACTAATCCTATTCCTATTCTTTATATCTATACTTATCCCTAACCTAGAAGAAAAGGGAACTATAGTAATATACTTTGTAGATAACTCTAATATTCTTATATATAGGAAAAGTATAGAAGAGAACTATAGAAAGCTAGAGATAGTATATAACAAATATATATAATAGGTAGCTAAATATAGGGCTACCTTCGTACTATAGAAGTACTAGCTAATCTACTTTACTAGGAGTAGAATAAGATATAACCTATAGGCTATAGTTAATATACTAGGTTTCGAGGATAGGCTAGCTCTATCCCTCCGACTACTAGGAGTATAGGTTAATTCTTAGCTATAGTAGGGCCTATATATTAATGTATTTAGTCCTAATTAGGGTTACTATTGTACTTTACTTCCTTATCTATCCTTAGTATATTTCCCTACCTTTTAGCCCTTCCTATTATACTATAGGGAGTTGTTAGCCCTATTAGGATACCTACCTCTTCCTAACTTAGCTTTCCTATTATATGTTCTATCTCTAGTATATCTACTAATACTTAGGTATTACTCCTCCCTATTAGATATATTCCCTAGTCTATCTATTAACCTATTCTACTAGCTAGCTCTACCTTGTCTTTAGGTCTTATACTTAGGCTATGCCCCTATTCCTCCTACATTCCCCCTAGACCTTCTTATACCTCTTCTAGGTATACTTAATAGCCGGTTTGTCCTTTATCTTAACTAACTATTGTCTTGCTATCTCTTATATATAGAGAGAGATAGGTAGGATCTATACTTCCCTTTAGAGGACCCCCTCTACTATACTCTTATATACTCCTATAATATATCTTAGTACCTAGTTTTAGGCCCTTTCTAGCCCTAGGGTAGCCCCTTTTCTATATCTAGGTAGTCCTTCTAGTATTATCTAGACTTTAGCTCTATATATTATAGTAAGCCTTACTATAGTAGTATATAGGTATTTTGCCTTCTAGAATAATACTCCCTATATAGATTTGTATAACCTTTAGAGTAAAAACATCTAGGATATGCCTTTCTCTACTACTTTCTTAATATATAGGCCCTACTATAGTTTCGAATCTACCTAAACTCCTAGTAATCTAAGAGATAGAGTAGGTCTATCCTTAAACCCTATTATATTAACTATAGCCTATAGGTTATGCCTTATTCTACTCCTAATAAAGTAGATTAGTTAGTACTTCTATAGTATAAAAGTAGCCCTATACTTTACTACCTATTATATATATTCATCGTATACTATCTCTAGCTTTCTATAATTCCCTTCTATAGTTTTCCTATATATAAGGATATTAGAGTTGTCTACAAATCCTATTACTATAGTTCCCTTATCCTCGAGGTTAGGGAGGAGTATAGATACAAAGAATAGGAATAGAATTAGTAAAAGGGTTAACCCTTATAGTAGCGCCTCTATAGGGAGCTTTAGCCCTTCCTACCTCGGCTACGACCTCCCGAGCTTCTAGCTAGCTTATCCGATACCGAGCTAGTTACGCTATTATCTAAGTCGGAGTAGCCGCGCTTCTTATTACTCTAATCTTTGTCCCTATAGGACCTACGCTCGTTCTCTAGCGAGCGGTAGTAGGCATTCGCTACCTCTTCCGCTTCGATTAGGGTCTAGAAGCGCTATTAGCCTACCTCGATATAGTAGCGGATCCTCTTATCTATAGCTACTACGAAGTCGTATATTATATAGTCCTAACGATCCTCTTCGACCTTATCCTACTAGATCTTTATATAGTCTAGTAGCTCTAACGGGATACAATTCCCCTAGTTAGCCTACTTTAGCCTATCTAGGACTAATTAGCGGCGTTCTTCTTTCGTTCCTATAGAGTCTAGTATTACCTACTTTATCTTCTCCTAGGTATACTCCTCTAGGTCTAAATACCTAGTATATCGCTTCTATTTAACTTGCTACTCCCTTTCTATCTATTCCTCGGCTAGGTCTACCTTTATTTCTTCTATAGAATAGATATAAGGGGCCTACCTAAAGATACGGTTATAGTCGGTAACCTATTAGTCGTAGTCCGCGCGCCCCTTGCCTTCGAATACGTAGAGGTTCCTCGCCTTAGGGATAGCCGATCCTATAGGTATAGAGGGTAGTATAGCGGAGGCCGCGCTTAGTTAAGTATCCCCTTAATCCGTAAGGAGGGAGGCTTCCTAAGCTATATCGGCTATTCTTTTCCTAAGACGGACTAATTCGAGGCGTTGCTTAGCCTATTTAGCCTATTCTCCCTCGTACTAGAGCTAGGCCGCTAGGGCCTCGTCGTTACGGTCCTCTTCGGTATCGCCCTACTCCTTATCGTCGTCGATAGTATCCCCTAGCGAGTCGTTAGCTAGGGTAGAGGAATTATTGTCCTACTCGGTACTAGGAAAGTTTTCCTAGTTGTTTTCCTAGTTGTTTTCTTAGCTAACCGGGTTAGATACCGAGGCCTTTGCTTTCTTCTATACTATCCTAAGTACTATATAGTACGCTTTAGAAGAGCAATTCGTATATAAAAGAGGTATATAATGCGTAGTATATAGTACTCGATTAGGACTACTCGAATTGCTAAAGAAGAAAGGGAGGAGAGGTATCTAGAGGGAAGATATATACCTATAGGCTAAGACGGGTCGCCCTAGCCCTTCTTAGTCCATTTCGACTCTAGATAGGCTAACTAGGCCCGTAATCGTAACAATATAGTCCTATCCTAAAGGAATAACTAGATAAATTATATAATGTACTATAGGTATACTTTTATCCTAATATTATATATTAGTCTTTAGTATAATACATTATCGAATACTCCTAATATATCTAAGTATAGTACCAATGCTACTATTATTAGGTCTGTTTTCTAGACTATCTAGACCTACTCTATTATTAGCTCTAGGGCTAATATAGTAGATCTTCCTAGTCTAGCTCCTATTTAGGATTATAGAAGGAGGTCCCTTGCCTCTACTTCTTTACTTGTTCTCCCTATAACGATAGCCTCTAGGATCTTTACTAGGATGTTTAGTAGTGCTATAGGTCTATATGCTCCTAGTTTAGTATAGTCCGGCTTCTATAGTTTCTTTAGGACTACTATTATAGAGTATTTAAAGGATTTAGGGTAGTATCCTTATTATAGGTATACTATAAAGAGCTTATATAGTATAGGTCTAAGTTCCTATCTATATTCCTTGAGTATTAGGTTAATAATCTAGTTAGGTCCTAGGGCTTTATCCTTAGGGAGCCTATTAAGTACTTTCTAGAGTTCTCCTATTAACCTATTCTAACTTCTTCCTCTATCTAGAATAGGCTTAGGTAGAATACATTTTGTATGTCTTTTAGGTTAGCTTCCCTCGGCTCTAGAAAGAAGTATTAGGCTAATACTTCTACTTTCCCTTAGTTCTCTATTTGTATTATACTATCCTTATCCTTAAGCTCTAAGAACTATAGAAGGGAATACCTTTATCCTATCCCTTCCCTAGCCTACCTAGCTAGCTTCTAGATCCTATTCGGGTCCTTAGTAATTTCTTTAACTATGTCTCTCTAGCCTAGGTTTCTATCTTTCCTAATCTACTTGCCCTTAGCTTATAAGGCTATTAGGTATACTACTAGGTTCCCTTCTATTCTATCTTAGCTCTATTCCCTCTTTAGGTATCTTATCTTTTTTACTACTTTACTATATTCCTTTAACTAGGTTATTTTAGTATACTTAGATAGTTTAGCCTTTAGGATATCCTCTTAGATTATCTTAGTATGTATCTCTTAGACCTCCTAGGCTATCGTATCGAGCTATTATAGTATATCTATTATTCTAGTCGAGACTTCTTATACCTCCTTCTTTACCCTAGCCCTAATTTTGTCCTAGTCTACCTTTTTCTATTATAGTCTTTATATCTAGGTTCTAGTACTAGTCTAGGCCTATAGGATTATAGTTTAGATCGGTATATAGTCTAATCCTATTTCTAAGTCTATCCTCGTTCTATATTCCTATATATCTTATTAGATTCCTATAGTCCTAAATACTAGGTCTAGGATCTAGTAGCTCCTAGGAGTCTCCTATGTAATTGTGCCTAGTTCTAGTAGTAGGTTAAGGTTAGCCTTTTCTATAATAGTAATAAGGTAGTCTACTACCTAATATTAGTTCTAGGTATTATTGCCTCCCTATCTAGGGTAATATAGGTTAAAATCCCCTAGTAAGATAATCTCTTCTTCCTCTTTTCCCTAGGTTACATCCTCTATTAGTAGGAGGATACCTAGGGCATAGTCTCTAGTAGGGCTAGATAGGTTGTAGTAGTTTAGGATATTAACCTATCTTCCTCCTATAAGGAGTCTAACTAAAATTATATCTCCCGAGTATTCTTTTATATTCTATGTTTATATACTAATTTCCTTAGATACGTATATAGTAACCCTTAGGTATACTACTTCTAGGAGTATAGTATAGTATCCTAGGTATACTACTATATTCCTAGTACTAGGGCTAATCTATAGTTCCTAGATTGCTACTATCTAGTACTCTTTCGGATCTAGCTATTAGAGGAATAGGATTTGGATCTTGTCTATACTATAGTTAGTATTGTACTATAGGATAGTAAGCTTCCCCTAGCTACTATTTATCTTAGGCGTTCTAGTATACCTATATATCTTCTATCGCTTCCTAGCTCTAGCTTTGGCTTAGTTACCCTTCTTAGCCTATAGCTAGGAGGAATAGAGATAAGATCTTAGTATTCTATAATCTACCTACTAGGGTAATAGAATTTATGCCTATTAGTCTCCCTAGTAGTCTTCTTAACCTATCGTCTATATCTAGGTCTAGGCTTATACTTCTAACTTTTCTCTTAGACCTAATAGTTATCTATCCTTCTAAGTCTCTTAGGTCTTTTAAGTAGGTTAGGTAGTTCTAGCTCTTTATTACTTAGTCTCTAAGCGCTCTTGCTTTCGTAATAGCTACTTATTTTACTTTGTATAATACTAACTATACTATATAGGTACCTTAATAGTTACTATATTTCCTTATTATTCCTTAGTATTTATCTATTCTAGATAGTCCTACGCATTTTCTATATGCCTATTCGGCTCTATAGTACTTTGTAATATACCTAAATTGTCTATACTTTAGGTATTATATAGGTCTTTGCTTCGGATCGAATTCCTCTATCGTAAGGAGAGTACCTTAGGATATAAGGCCTTTCTATATAATTTCCCTTACTTAAGCTACGCTTTGTATATTTAGGATAATAGAGGAGTGTACCTTACCTTCTATAGCCTTTCGGCTCTTTAGCTAGGCTACCTAGGATATCCTAAGATTTAGGTAGAGTCTTCCGTTTTCTTTCTAGATCTTGTATACGTAGCTTAGGTCCTTAGGGTTAAATCCTATAGCCCTAAAGCCGTAGACTAGTACCTAGTATATTAGAGCCTCTACTATAGCGCTAGGGAGTATCTTCTATATCTACCCTAGTTTATTTATTAACTTATCTTTAGTAGGTTTAGATACTATAAATACCCGTATATCGCTACTCTTAAGTTTCTTAATAGTAATTACCCCTAGGTCCTTAAGTCCCTAAAGTATTTCTTAGTTAGTAAGGCCTTTTATCTTTTCTTACTCCTCCTTATAGCCTATCCTTATTATAATTATGTAACTTTTAAGAGGAATTCTCTATATACTTAGTATAGCTAGCTAGCCTTAGGAGGTAGCTTATACCTATATTCTCGGTTCGGGTATTTTCGTAGTAGTTTAGAGGTTCTATAGATAGGTTTAGAGGATATTTATAGTATCGGTATCTTTTAGTTAGTATAGTAGCTAGGTCTAGGCCTACTAGAGGAGGGAGAGGAGGGAGAGGAAACCTAGGATATAGGAAGTATCTAGTATCTTTTAAATATCTTCTATTAGGGTTTATAGATTCTTTTAGATATTTCTACTCGTTTTTAGCTAATTAGGCTATTCTTTCGGGCCTTTAGGGCCTAGTTTAGGTATTAGTTAGCCTTTAGTCTAGCTTTAGGATAGAGGCTAGATCCCTCCCTCCCTCTACCTTTCCTCGGGTCTACCGTTATAGTATTGTTTCTAGGAAGGTATACTCGTATCTCCTATACTCGTAGGCGCTAGCGCCTTCGCCTAGGAGTTAGATATATTTTTTATACTTAGTATATATAGGCCTCTATATATACCGCTAGCGGATAGTAAAAGTTATAACGTATATAAGGAGAACTTTATAATACTATCTACTTTATAAATTATTAGTATAGAAGAATAAGCTAATTCTAGCTATTTTAGTAGCTACTAATTAATTAGAAGTTAGTTTAGTATTAATTAGAAAGTAGTAGATTCTACGAATCTCGATAAGTAAAACCTTCTCTAATTGTAAGTTCTAGTTATACTATACTAGCTATTCGAATAGGCTAATAACTATATAGTTATATATTACTATATTCTATTAATATAAACTACGCTTAATAATAGAGTTCTATAACTTGATGCTGCGATTATTTTGATGCAAAAATCAATACAATCGCATCGCTATGTAGTACACAGTAATTCGACAAAGTACCGATGTAAAACGCTGAGGTGCTTACAAAGCCGCGCTAACGAAGCGCTGGCATCACGAAGTCCTCCTTGCACACGTTAGAGGTACACCTCCACCTCCACCTTCAGGCTTCAGCTTCTGGTCTAGGCAAAGGCCAATTCACATGCTTCACAATGGGCTTGGACGATTTTGAGCGCGACTTGAAGGAGAGTAAGTCGCGTGAGGATAGAGAGGAATGCAAAAAGCGCAGAAAGCACCGGGACCGATCAAGAGAGCGCGAAGAGAGACATCATCACCGCCACCACCATCGATCGCATCGGCACCACGCAGACGATGACGACAAAGAGAGGTCGCACAAGCGGCGACGACATGGTGACGGAGAGCGCGACGAGGACCGCGAGCGTAGAAAGCGACATTGCGATCAGAAGCAGACAAGCGTACAACGTGATGCGTGGATGCAAGAGCCTTCTGCCCTCGACATCGACTACGTGAGCAGAAAGAGACCAAAGTCACCACCGAGTCAATTCGTGGGTGCCAAAGAGAACCATGATTTCAAAGTGCAAGAGAAGCAGTTCAACCAACACTTGGCTGATCTCGAGCGGGACTTCGACTCGGACGGCGAAGACGAAGCTGCATCAGAGAATGTCAAGGCTGAGCCTCAACAGCACGAGGTCAATTATGTCTTCGGCGACGGTGGCAGCACATGGCGTATGACCAAGCTCAAAGGCGTCTACAGAAAAGCGGACGAGTCTGGAAAGAGCATCGATGACGTGGCCCTGGAGACTTATGGTGACCTGCGCCTCTTCGACGATGCGCGAGAAGAAGAGCGTGAAGTAGATCGGAGGAAGATGTACGGTAAGGACTACGTTGGCTTGGAAAAGCCTTCAGGCGAGCTGTTCCAGGAGCGCAAGATGAAGGTGGGCGTACGGCGCGATGAGCAGAAGAACGGGGAGGCAGACGCATCTTCTTCAACGCATGGACAAACGATGGCGGAGGCTTTCGTGCCACTGAGAACGGTGCCGCTCGACCAGACGGCCCTTAACAAGCTCAAGGCGCAGCTGATGAAAGCGAGGCTCAAGAAGGCGGCAGACCTCGCTCAGCTGGAGGAGGAGTACAAAGCAGCAGAAGCAGCAAGCTTGGCCAACCGTAACCAACCAGACGTGGTCGTGCTCAATCAGGCAGAGAATCGAATGCTGGCTGGTGACAGGTCTGGAGAGGTCACTGCCGTCTCTGGAAGAAGAGCCCGCGAGCGTGGTACTGTTGCGGAAAACGAGGACATGTCGATTGAGGACATGGTCAAGCAGGAAAAGCGCACTCGTGGCATGGCTGGAGGCGAGGGACGCCAGCTCGCGGAGCGCATTGCCAAGGATGGCAAGTTCAAGAACGACCTCGACTACATAGACGACAACGCCCAAAATCTGTCCAAGAAAGTCGTCAAATCTGATACGAATCTGCGAAATGCTGCTGTCGGGGACTTTCAGAAAATGCAGCGCATTCTTGAGAACTGTCCGCTGTGCTACCACGAGGAGTCGAGCACACCACCCGTTGCTCCCGTCATCAGTCTCGCAACTCGCACTTACATGACCTTGCACACTGAGCCCGAGCTCGCCAAAGGCAGTGCTGTTATCGTTCCCATCCAACATCGTCTCAACCTCCTCGAATGCGACGATGATGAGTGGGAAGAAATCCGTAACTTCATGAAGTCTCTCACCCGCTTCTACCATGCTCAAGACAAATCTGTCGTTTTCTACGAAAATGCAGCGCACATGCATAGCCGCAGAGGTCATGCTGCATTATTTGCCATTCCTTTGCCTCGTCATCTCGCGGAGACGGGATCAGCATATTTCAAAGAAGCCATCCTCGCTTCCGACGAACAGTGGAGTCAGCACAAGCCTATCATCGACACACTAGCTCTGACTCAAAAGCCAGGATACGGCAAGCAAGCGTTCAGAAAAGCCATGGTGAAGGAGATGCCATATTTCCACGTCTTCTTTACGCTAGATGGTGGAATGGGTCATGTAATTGAGGATGAGAGGCGATGGCCAAAAGGCGATCTCTTTGCTAGAGAAATCTTGGGCGGCATGTTAGACAAAGGGCCTGAGGTGATCAAGAAGCAGGGGAGGTGGGAAAGACACGATCCTCGGTCGGAAAGCTTTCGGGAACGGTGGGATAAGTTTGACTGGACCAAGGTTCTGATGGGTGCTCAATGAGAATGACCTTCGAATCATCGTTACAAGACACGACACAACAGGTAGTGGAGCACAGCCATCTCAGTCTATGCTATGCAACCATGATCTCTCAGGCGTCTACGGCTTTTGCCTTGTGCAACTCATCACACTGTCGCCTATCTCGATATCAAAAGCACTGCTCGCCCGATCCTTTGTCTTGTAGCATACCATTGCTTCTACGAACGATGGTGTTGCTCTCCAGCCACATCAGTGCCAGGGACACCTCTGCTCCTCACATACGTGTGGAAGGTCTTGCTTGAGTGAAGCTCGCCGCCATCGACATGACGCACCTAGCGCCAGCCGATGCCGCGCTGCTTCAGCAATAGCTTCGAGTTCATATTGACGATGGTGCGGACAAGATCCCAATCACCGTCCTTACCAACCCAATCGCAAACCACAATTCCAGTCCCACCATCTCCCTTGTCGCCGCCAATCTCATGCTTCTGAATCATGAAACTTGTCACAGCTGGGTTCAGCTTAGCAGCGATTTTGTCTGGCCAACACCCAACCTTCCAGAAATTGGAGGCAGACAAGAAGTTGAGAAACAGAGGACCGACATTCTCAAAAGATGTAGGGCAAATGGCGCCACCTGCTCGGTCGAAGTGGTCACAGCATAAGCCAATCTTCTTTTCAATGTTCTCTGTCTCGAGGACTTCGCAGAAATCTTGCACTCGGACATCGCCATAGGTGCAATCTGGGGTGTTATATGCCCAGTTCTCGGCATTGAGACACCATCCTCGTCCGTTCCATTCTCGCTTCAATCGATCATGGAGGGCGAAACGACGCATGAGCACGATCTTGCCACGAACCTGACCCAGGTGCGGCACCTTTGGCTCCGTGTACCATCTGTTCGTGTCACCTGCCGTGTAATGATCGCGAATGATTGCGCCAAGCTGCTGATCTGTGGCATTGCCTGAACCTTCGCGCTTCAAGCTGATCACGACGGTTTCAGAGGGATTCTGGTCCAGGAATTCACGTACTTCTTTCACCAAGCCGCGGAATTTCTTGGGCCCAGTGAGCGAAATTGGGAAAACTCCATGGACCAGATTGAGCTCGTCGCTTTTTGGATCATCCGGACTGGCCGGTTGGACACGAATATCGAAGAATCGGACACCGTTCTCTAGCTGCTCTTTGGGTGGGACTGCTTGGCAGCGTACAGACGGCAGAGCTTTGTAACATGTCGGCGAGTTGTGAGTACCTGGAATGGAGAGAGCTGCGAGTGAAGTGTCGTCCTTGAACTCTTTCATCCAGGCTCTGAGATTGCAGTCCTCGATTATGGCAAGGAAACAGTCCCTAGTCACAAATATGCCACTGTAGTCGTGCTTTGGGTCTGGTGTCAGGGGCGTGAGCTTTTCAGCTGCTGCACTTCTGGTAGGGACATCGATCCTCCATTTGCCGCCTCCATCGCCTTGTAAAGTGAGTCGTACAACATCTCCAAGACCACGCTCAAATAAGTTGATGTCAGATTTATGACTTGTAAATGGCTCCAATCGAATATCGATGTCTTGTTGAGCATAGCTTTGCGCCTTCTCGGATAGTTCTTGCCGTGTTGGAGTTCGTGGATCGGTCTCTCCTCCCGTAGCATTGCTCATCAGAGTGGTGAAGTTCCTGGTAAGGGCTCCAAGCCCAGCGCTGCCCCGCCGTTCCTGAGGAGCTTCATACCGCTCGATGTGCTTGATGGTCAGTGGCTGCGCTGTAAGGTTGCGCACTGCAATGGGGCCTGACATGGTTGCGTGTATCAGCGAGCGTTTCGAGGCCGCGACTGACGAAGGAAGAGTTCCACGACGATATATACGTACCTGAGAAGTCTCAGAAGCAAGATCGAGACCTCAAGTCCAAGTCCAAGACCGAGCAGAGAAGTGGAGCACTTTCGTCACGCTTGGCGCTGCTGCCGTACGTACAGGGTCCAATGGCAAAACTCTATCAGGACCACTCACGGCCTCGTGCATCACGACTACATGTACCTGGCGGCGCACTGGTCTACTAGTAGTTCTTCATGTGCGTTTTGGAGCTGTGAGCTGTGCAGCAGATGTCTTGTCTCACGAACAGCATGGCAAGACAGTATACACCAAGCGGTGGCAATGTCCAATCAGCGGATTCGCGAAGTGAGTCGAAGACTTGCATGGATGTTCTACGGAATACTGCTGTGACTCTGAGAATGGCAGTTTGGCCTTTAGGCACTCTGCAGTTACATCTCAATCATCATCCATTTGAGCATCGCCGTCATTGAAGACCTTCGGAATGAGCCATAGCTTCCCTCGCAACACATTCGCTGCGTTCAGCTCACCTGATCAAGTCTCTAATGACACCGAGACCACGAATTACCATTGTCCGCCCGGCTGAAGAACACACTCGGTTCCGGCGCCAAGCCTCAGGTCGTTTCTGGCCTGCAGAATCTGAGCAGTCTGATCTATAGAATTCTGCTAGTTTCCCGTCATCTGTCTGGCTTCGACAAGATTGCTCGTTCAATCAGGATGTTGGACAAGATTTTGGTGAAAATTGGCCTCAGGAGACTCATGCAGAAGTCTGGTAATGATCAAACAGGCAGACTTTATGGCACCTAAGTGGCTTGACGGAAAAGGAATGAAGCCCGTTCGATATTCAGTTACTGGACCATGAACCCGGCGACTACATGCAGCGAAAACCTGGCCACAAGGTATATTCTGAAGCATCTTCTACATAGTCGCTGTGCTCAAGGTCTCCTGTTCACGATGAGGCAGGAACATTCAAAAATGAGTACAACTCGATATGAGAGGCGGTCTGGACAGCAGCTCCTCATGATTCCGGACCGCTTACGTTCCTGAATATTTGTTTGGTGTTGGGACGTGTGGCGCTTGGCGCTGTCTATATACCTTCAAAGATAGATCAATTCTGCGGACGCCCAAGCTCTCTTTTCTTACTTCCGTTCCTCAAGATAAAATTGAGATCCCCTATAGTTCGCTTGCAGCTCACGCCCTCTGCGTTCTAGGCAGTTTCACCCATTCGGCAGGGCCTGCTCTCATGTCGAGGGTGCTTGGGTCGTAGTCCGATTGTCGCGAGAGCTCCAGACGTCGGTTTGTCTCCTCCGTGACACGATTAGGCCACTCTCCCCAGTAGCATTCGTGTTTCGCAAAGTGTTCATAGAGCGCTGGTAGCACAATAACATCCGACGCGGCGTACTCGAGAAGAAGGTTCGGCAGAGGACGTTCGGCGAAACACGATCCATCTCCTGATCGCATAAGCTCTTTGACTTTATCCTTCGATTCTGCGAACTTGGCCTTTGCACTAGAATCGAGATCTTTGAGCCTATTCTTGATGCAGACATCTAGACCGAATAGTCGCTTGCTGTTCTTGCGTGTAGCTGCTTCCATCAGCTGCACGTCAACGATTCCGTCGAGACTCAGATTGTAGTGAGCAAAGAGTGCTTCGCTATCGCCGCGGCAATCGAAGACTCCTTTCAGAATGGTGGAAGACTCGAAGATGGTCTTGAGTGTCTCATATTCTTCTCTTGTGGCGAGACCGATATGGTCGAGCTCTTGCAGATCAACAACGAATGCTCGAATCAAGTCCGGTATGTAGATGGCGAGCAGAGTGACGGTGCCATTTCGCCCAAGATTTTTGCCTTCGCAGTCAAAATAGAAGGCTGGTTCACCCATTTGAGACTTTGCAGATTCGGTGATGAGTCGGCCTAGTTCTGATACCTGCTCCGCGGTATCTACGAGAGTTATCTCCGCAGCGGGAAGCGCATTCATGACTGCCTTTTGCGAATATTCATCATTCTCAACACCGTCCAGATGAAGACTCTGGACGCGTCGCACTTGACTACTAATGCTTCCAACCAGTTCTTCCAGCTCTACAAGGCCAAGTCTAGCCTCAAGATCCGGCTCCCTCACGTAGTTTGGAAGATCCTTTTGGATTCTGCGAAGGTTGCCTTTGATCTGAAGTATCTGATTGACGGCTTTTTCAAGAGCAGCATTGCCCGAGGACGTAAGAAGCTTTTCGGCTTCAGTCGAGGCCGTCTTCTTCTTGGGAGAAGCTGCGCTCAGACTGGGGGTATTGGTGCCACAGGTGCTGATCTGAGATACATCCTGATCCGGTGTATCTGTCGAGGCATTCAGACCACTCTTGGTCATGAATTGGACGATATCCTCGGCACAACCACGGTCCGGGGGCTGAGTGCAAAGTCGCGTTGGCATATCATCTGCCTTCTGGCTGTCCGCAAGCCTCGAGTGCTCGTAACTGCTTGAGGCCTCCAACTTCTTGTAAGCCAGGTGCACACCTTGAGACGTGTCTTGCAGGAAGTGCATCGTAATTGGCATCGGCAAGTGTAGCCTGATTGCTAGACTGATTTGTGCATGCACCAAGTGTTGTTGCGCTGAAGTAATTGTAAAGCAGAAAGATCATTCGGACAACACTTGTAAGATGCAGCCATAATCACACGCTGGTCATGAGTGAATGAATGCCTACCAATCTGGCAAGCTTGTGAGGGCCCATGCAGCTCATAGATCCACTGGCATGTGATACGCGTGATAGATGAGATCTCACATGGAAGGAGACATGAAGAAAGATTACATACACGTCTTCGTTTCGGTGCGCCAGCAGATGCATCATTAATCGACCGCTTCCGCATGATCACCTATCACAGTGCCTGAACATTCTTTGGAATGTCAACCAGGGCACCCGATAGGTCGTGCTGAGAACTGTGCGAGAGGATCCAAAGCAATGAAAAGTATACAAGTAGACGATTGTTATGCAATTCGTCCAAGAACACAAATACTTCTGAAATGATAGGTTGTCGTGGGTAGGGAGAACGAGTTGAACAACAAGGAGGAAGCGATATAAGCTCGGACCAGTTTTCGGCCCGACACCAGAACTAGCGCCGAAAGCAAGCTCAAGCCTCGCTAGAGAATTATTTCGAGTCTGACCTTGAGGGACTTTCAGGATTCTGGAGATTCCCGCATTTCTTCCTACAGTACTATGTCGAACATGATGGGCGGTGCGAAGCGGAAGGTAGCACCGTGCAACGCACACAAGAGTGAGAAGAAGCAGAGAACTGGCGACTTCAAGCTGAAATACCAACCGAAGCCCGCGAAACGATCACATCTCGACGAAGCGGCGGAACAGGACGATGATGAAGCAGCGTCAGGAGAAGATGCCGATACAGGCGCTGTGAACCCAGAACGCAAGAAGAACTTTCAGTCTAATAGCAAGACGGACTCAAACGGCAAGTTCAAGCTCGATACATCTTCGGCAGAAACGCACGCAAAGCAGCGACAGCTTGCGAAAGAACGGAAAGCGGCCAAGCCAAATGCAGATGCAGTGCAGAGAACAAAACAGCTGTGGGAGCGTCTACGAAGGAAGTCGCACGTGCCGAAGGAAGAGCGGAAAGAGCTTGTGACAGAGCTTTTCCAGATCATTGACGGCAGAGTCCGGGATTTCGTGTTCAAGCACGACAGCGTGCGTGTGATACAGTGCGCGATCAAATACGCGCGCTCAGACCAGCTAAAGGGTATCGTGAGAGAGCTCAAGGGCGATGTACGTGATCTTGTTGAAAGCAGATATGGCAAATTTCTCGTCGCGAAGATGGTGGTACAAGGTGATCGCGAGGACAAGGATTTGATCGTCCCGCAGTTCTACGGCCACATAAAGCGTTTGATCAACCACCCCGAGGCATCATGGATCGTGGACGACATCTATCGCCAGGTCGCCACTCCACAGCAAAAAGCTATGATGCTGCGAGAGTGGTATGGCACCGAGTATGCGCTCGAAGGAAAACAAAAGTCAGGAAAGTCAGTCGACAAAAGTGTGACATCGACTCTCAAGACAATATTGGACGAGAATCCCGAGAAGCGCAAGCCTATTCTGTCCTATCTCAAGACTATGATCAACAACTTGATTCAAAAGAAAATGACTGGCTTCACGATGCTGCACGATGCAATGCTGCAGTACTTCCTGGCGACGATGCCAGGTTCGGAAGAGCAGTCTGAGTTCCTTGAGATCCTAAAAGGCGACATCGATGCTGAGGAGGAAGGCGGAGGTGGCGACCTGTACAGGAATTTGGCATTCACCAGGAATGGAGCACACCTTGTTTGTCTTGCGCTGGCACACGGATCTGCGAAAGATCGCAAAGTCATCCTCAAGTGTTTCAAAGATCACATTGAGGCCATGGCGTTTGATCGGTATGCCAAGATCGTCCTAGTCACTGGGCTGGACGTTCCGGACGACACGAAGATGACTTCTCAGACCATTGTACGCGAACTTCTTGGACTCCAGACTGAAGATCAGCCCCAGCGATTCGACCGGTTGGAAGGGCTGATCACTTCGCTCGATGCTCGCGTGCCTATTCTTTACCCAATGGCTGGTGCCGCTAAATGGCTGATGAGCAACGAGGAGAAGCAGATTTTGGATGAAGTGCATGAAATCCGGAAAACCACTTCGAAGAAAGACCCCGAGGCGAGGCGTCAAGAGCTTATCAAGACCGTCTCTGAGCCACTTCTGGAATTTGTCGCTGATCGAGCCACGAATCTCGTGCAATCCTCCTTCGCCAGTCAAGCCGTGACCGAAATCCTGCTGGAATGCTCTGGATCGCACCGTGATTCTGCCAAGCAAGCAGTCGCTGAGCTCGCCGCAGGTGATCCCACAGAAGAAAAACACATCGCACGCGACGCCGCTTCGGGTCGTATGCTGAAGGCGCTTGTCGCTGGGGGACCCTTCGACCCCAAGTCCAAAACCGCCAAGCTTTCAGAGCCTCGTTTGGGCTTCGCGGATGCTTTATATCCCGTGATTAAGAACCACCTGGTCGATTGGGCCTGTAGTGATTCTAGCTTTGTTTGTGTGGCTATGTTGGAGAGCGAAGATGTGTCGGATGACACTAAGAAAGATGTGAAGAAGGTTCTGAAAAGCGGAAAGAAGCAGATCCAAAAAGCAGCAGAAGGTGGAGACAATAAGACAACTGTCAATGGCGGTGACGATGATGAGGGAAAGAAGAGTAAGAAGGGGAAGGTTGCGGGCCGAGCGAACGCCGGTGCCAGGATACTGATGGAGAAGTTATGATGCTGGTCGCTCGATCTTGCTTCGGTAGCATTGGTGGCTGCCATGTAGAGACCACTACTTGCATACACCACGAGTACATAAGTCTACAGTGACCCATAATTCTATCTTCTGGAGTCCAAAGAAGCCCCTCCGTCTCGATGTACTCCAAGCAGCACTCGTAGACTTCGTTGACCCTCCACTTTCAGCCATTACGATACTCGAAATTGCCTAGCAAAGGGAGCTAATTAGGAAGTCGCGGGCTATGCTGGTGAGGCAGTGGCATTGCTTGCAGTATGTACACTTAAAGGTTTGTATTTTGGTCAATGTCAGCGCGGACACGAGCGATATCGCCATAGCTTTGCAGCAGGTTCTACGTATGCCCAATGTTGTACCGCCACGAGCTCTGCACTCAGACTAGCAATAGCAGTGCATCCATCATGCACCATTCGTCAGACGCATTGCCTTTCATGCAACCTGGTGTACCGGACATGTACACTCCCATTTTCTCCAGCGATAGCAGGCCTCGGCAATTCCCCTAGTCATCGCTTACAGGAGAGCCTCCGCCGATTCCTCCCATGATCTTAGCTTTCAATTCCATGAAAGCTCGTCCGCGTGCGTTGAAAGTAGCGTACTTCAAGACCACAGACTCGCGAAGAGTATGGAGATCCTCCATAGCTAACTTCTCGAAGTCATTTGTCTCCCAGCCGTTGCTATCGATAGCCTTGCTGACCTTCTTGTACTGCTCAACGAGGCCTTCTAGGTTCTGCGCTTCGCTAATTGCCTGCTCGTGATCACTGACGTTCTTGATGCGGTCCTTGAAACCCTTAAGCTTCGTCTGATATGTTGATTAGCGTTGGTAGTCTTATGAGCTGCACATCACTTACCACTTCTTCCGTCAACTGTCGAAGCTTGGTCTTTGTGTGGTAGTCGGTATCAGCAGCATTTGGGGCGTTGATCTTGGAGAAGGTGCCGCCTTGCTTGTCCTCCATCAGGTCTAGGGTCTGCGACTCAAGCAAAGCCACGCGGTTGATGATGACCTTGAAGCCGTCCGCAGTCTGGGTGCATTGCGGCTGCATGATGGCCATAGATGTCTTAAGCGCATCTAAGTCAGCTTGTAGGAGCCGAATCTTCTCGGCTAAAACACCGTCCAGCTGAAAGCCCCCGTATGCATCGCTAGCACGGTCGCTGCGAGTTTCCATGGCCAAAATACGGCGCTCAAGCTTGTCCTGCATGGCGACCTGTGCATCCATGACGCCCTTGTAGCGGATACCAGCCGCCTCCTCGGCTCCTCGCTGGACGTCAGCATAAGATAGATGCAGCTGGCGCAACACCTCATTCAACTGTTCCTGTGAGAGCTGCGGGACAATTGGCTGTGCGGCAGTCGCGGTCCACTTAGACTCTGGCTCCTGCTTCATGCTACTCTTGGTTGGCTTGAGGGCAGCGAGGCGCTGAAACTGCTCCAGGTGCTGCTCGGTCTCTTGCATCTTCTGCTTCAGATTATGGAGTTCGACCACAAGCTGCTTGTTCTCGTTGATGAGAGTGTCAGCCTGCAGACTTTGCTTGGCATTGTCGCGCTTGGCATCTTCGCAGCAGCGCAAGAGCTCCATGTTCTTATCAGCAAGTTCTTGACAGCGAGTAGTGAGAGTCTCGTTCTCTGTGTCGAGCTGATCGCAGCGCTCATGCAGATCGTCGTTTTCAGTGGCCAGAGCGGCATTGGTGGCGCGAAAGTTTTCTTCAAGTCGGGCATAAGAGTCCTAAAGACCGTGTTAATCGTGGTCCTGGCCGTGACCACCGACATATCTAAACTCACCTTAATGCTTGAACGATCTCCGCGAGTCGTGCGTTGCGCCTTGCCAAATGGGACGAGGGCGCGCTCCTCGTTTGAGGAGACATTGCCATCAGGAGAGGCAATATATGGAACCGCGTTCGTTGCTGACACTGGATCTGATGTTGGTGCCGGCGTTTCGGCATTCTTCATCGCAGCCTTGCGCAGATGCGGCGGTAACGTGCCGCTGTTCACGGCCATCTTGTCGCTCGAGTGAGAGGTCTCAGGTGGATGTCGATGTGCCTAGCTGGAGCTTGTCGATGAGTCTGAGAGATTTCTCAGTGGCCCGGAATATTCGGCATCCGGTGAGGGTTTCATGCCTTCCTCCAGCTGCTCGAAATTCATGAGCACGCACGCCACTTCTCACGCCTGCAGCTTTGTCCATCACGGATCAGACCGTACATATCTCAAGTCCTACCTTTCTTTGCTGCACACACCGGGTCGCGTTCCACAAACAATCGCAATGCTGTCCAGACTCTCGGCCCAGCATCAAATCTCTTGACGAGCCCTGCGTGCTCCGACTCCTGGCCCAAGATCTGGTTCAGCCTTCGCGCTGTGCACAGCCGCGAGCCCGAGTGTGTTCGACTCGTCTCAACTCGCATCGCCTGTCCAGTTTTGATCACATTCGTGGCTGCATGGCACAAGTTTGGCTACTAACACAGCCGCAAAGGCCAGAGTGTGCCTCAAGAGGCCTTTCAACTTTGCTTCCTGTGACATCGACCTCGCACAAATTCTTATGAAGACATCACGGTACTTTTGTCTCCCACCCCGGCCTCCTGAATCGTTGGCAATTGCTCCGGTTCTCTTGCGGTGCTTTCGACGGGATCGTGGTCTTTTCATGCCACCTCTCTATGGAGTCTAACGCCATGTCTACGCTTTTCTGTAGTGAGAATGTCGAGAAAAACCTCTGGCCTGGGGAGTCGCGTGGAAGGCGTGGCCGCAGTCTTCAGAAGCTCAAGTCTACTCTCATCACGGAATGCAAACCGGGATGAAGAGGTTGTGGTTTCACGTGCGCGTGAGGTCCAGTCAGCAAGATAGAGTTCCAGACCTGTGGGTCCTGCCCCTTTCCGGAGAAGGCGAACATCATCATTTCACGCTTCTCATCAGCCTCAAAAGGCAGCACCGACTCTCCTTTGATCACGATCCCTATCTAAGAGCACATTGGTGCACACACTCCTTGATCACTGTTTTTGTTGCAAATTGTTCGAAGCATTGCATACCAGGACACCAACAGACTGCCTACCAACCACCCCTTAATCCTCATTTCCTTCCCGTCTAATCACAACGATGCGCGCGTTCACTACCATCGCGGCTTTCGCGCTGGTCGCGGTGCCTTCGGTGCTTGCCGCCGCAGAGAAAGGTCAGATGGGCTTCGCATTGGGAACGAAGAAGACCGACGGAACGTGCAAATACCAAGCCGACTATGAAGCCGACTTCGACGCGATTAAGTCCAAGTCCGGCGCGACCCTTGTGCGAGGATACTCTGCATCGGACTGCAATTGCGCTCAGTACATTCTCCCAGCTGCGAAGTCCAAGGGCTTCAAGGTTGTACTTGGGGTCTGGCCTGACGTGGAAGAGTCATTTAACGCAGACAAGAAGGCTTTAAAGACCTACGTGCCAAACTTCAAGGACCAGGTCTATGCAGTCACTGTCGGATCAGAGACCCTGTACCGTGGCAACTTCACTGGCGAGCAGCTGCTCGAGAAAATTCAAGATGTGAAGCAGGCTCTTGGTGGAGATGTGAGGTGTGGAACAGCCGACTCTTGGAACAAATGGGCAGACGGCACTGGCGACGCCGTAATCAAGGGCGGTGTCGACCTCATCCTGGCCAACGGCTTTTCTTACTGGCAAGGCAAGGCCGCAGGCAACGATGCAAAGACCACTTACCTTGACGACATGCAGCAGGCACTCGGCCACATCCAGGACGTCGCTGGCGGCTTGGACAAGGTTGAATTCTGGAACGGCGAGACTGGCTGGCCGACCGACGGTGGCTCTGACTATGAAGCTGCGAAGGCTGGGACTGAAAACGCGAAGACCTTCTACCACCAAGGCTTCTGTGCTATCCTTGACTGGGGCATCAATGCATTTTACTTCGAAGCCTTTGATGAGTAAGTGTTCACGTGTGAGAAATTTCCGATTCAGCTAACGGTTTCTAGGCCATGGAAGCCAGACTCTATTGGAGACAACGGCATTGCTCAAAAGGAGACCACCTGGGGAGCCATGACTGGCGACCGCACACCCAAGTTCGACCTCAAGTGCTAGAAGAGTAGCTCAACTTGTGGAAGCTCTGTGAGAGACTCATGCATGTGTGCGAATCGAAAAGCAATTCATCATTAGCTGCAATGGGAGAACTGGTTGGATATGGACGGTCATATTCGGTGTTTATGGATCTTGTCGTTCTGTGGCGTGCATTCGCATATAGAGAAGTAATGGAACATGTGTGAAATCGCAGTCAAACTGAATGTGTTCAGACATGTGGGTATCATCAAGTGCCGTGTTTCTCGAACGCCATAACTCCTCGCTTGCTAATGAATCGATTGGGCACACTTTGTCATTCGTCAAGACCACAGAAGCCAGCGTCTGGCTGCTCTTCCTCTTCCTCGTCGTTTTCAGGCCGCCACGCGCTGCCGTCAAGCAGCCTGTCGTCTTCAAAGCTCTCTTTTGCGCGTTCTCTCACACTCTTCGCCAGACTGCCTGTCTTCAGCTTGCTGATCGGAGCCATGACTCTTATCAGCGGAGCCTGCCTTTGCTCGTCCACTTTTTGCAGCTCATCCAGCCATATGTCCAGTACATGTAATCTCAGCCCATTTGGCACCTTCATGTCTCTCAGGCTGAGAGGGCCACCGTCTGCTTCCAGAACCTCTGAATATCGCTGCACAAAGTCTTCGTCCCATTTCTTCTTCGCACAAAGTTCGAAACCCTTGTTAACATAGCATCTGATGAGGTAAAGGTATTTGTCCATCCTCAGACTATCAATGCTACCCCATTCTCTCCCAATTGTTCTCCAAAATGCTGCAAGCCATGGTACAACGTTTGCGGGCGCTAAAACATCAGCCAAGGCCGCCAGATCTCGGGCAAGTCGTTGTTGATTTCGAGGCTTATCGGACATGAACATGCAGTAGTGAAGACCTTTCCATAATTTGAGGAGGTCAAGCTCGGTGAAAGGTGTAGAGCGATGGAGATAGGTTCGAAGGGAGGAAAGTGCTCGATCGCGAATACTTCGATCTGTGGTCCCATCAGAAAATTCCAAGTCATGAGGCTTGAGAGTACGGTACCACTTGATGCCAGCTGCTTGATGAATGGATTTGACTCTGAGCTTGTCACAATCTTTGCTGCTGGCATAGTGGCGACTGTGTTTGATCGAGTGTGCTTGCTGGCGCAAAGCTCTACAATTTCTTGAAGACGACTTCGGCGGTGAAACTCTAATGCGCACAGAGCGCTATGACATCCGAGCTAGGAAAAGCTGATTCACTGAGACAAGAAGCGTGATCTGCCTACTGCTGTCCCAAAGCACATCGTAAACACTTTAAGATATCCATGGCTAGACTAGTAGATTCTTCCTTTATTCTATCTAATAGTACTATGATATCAATTGCAACTATAGAGTTACTCCTATAAGACGATTCTATTAAATCTAGAGCTAGAGTCGCGGATAGCTTAGTAAGGAGCGCTAAACTCTAATTAGAGCGCGCGAATCTACTATCTAATCATACCCGCCATTACTTTCTAACTTAGATATTACGGTCTAGTTGGCTATTTCAACCGACACTGAAATAGACACTACAGAGAGTCTATTTGTGGATCGTGCTCCTCGATGTCGCTCTCGTACACAACATCCACTCCATGCCCCGCACGGGCCACACATACGGTCCGACCTGAGGACGTGGTTGAAGTGCTCTGTCACCGCGAACTTGAAGGTGTAAGCATTCGATCGCCATCGATTGACTCTAGAGATACTAACTTATCTAGTCTGAGCAATACCTCGTGCGATGGAGGACCAAGCCAGTGCTGCCCGTGCCGCCACGCGCAATCTGCTCGTGGCACTCTTTGCGAGAGCTGTGGCACAGCCTTCACCTGGTGCAGGTTTACATCGACACCTTGCCTAAAGCGACTCGAGGTCTCGGACGTCTCGATGGAACCCTCACTTCCGGTATCAACAGGAAGAGAAAATCGCCAGATTCCGAACCCATTGGCGCACGTGACCTGACCGGCAGTAATAGTGGACTTCTGACACCTCAAGAATCCATTGTAAGGTCGCGATCATCGTCGGTCGTTGACTTAGGAACACCAGAACCGCCAGAGAAACCTGGTCCGAGTATATACAACGGAATTCTCCAGAAAAAGGAGGGCAGGATCGTCGCCAAGAAAGCAGAAGGCGCAGAAGTGACTACGATAAACAGCCGAAACCTGCCCACCGAGGAAATGCGACAAATCGCTTCCAAAACTCCAGTTGTTCAAGCAGAGAACGCGATCCGGGCGGCATTCGAAGACAAACTCGCGTTGCATGACCCAAGAGGTTTGGTGCGGCTGGAGAACAAAATTGACTCCAGCACGCCATCCCTCGACTTTACTTTCATCCGAGAGTATGTGTTGGGCGAGGGCGTTTCTGGAATCTCCGAAGACGAATACAAAGGATGTACCAAATGCAAAGCGGACATGGGTGGAAACGTTGGTTGCGAATACTCAACGAAATGCGACTGTCTGCAGTTTGCCGCGGTCGACGAGAAAGCCTTGGAACGCACAAAACCTGACACATACGCTGTCTACATGATTGCCAAGGCAGAAGGCGATGACATTGATACTGCAGGCCTGCCTAAACGATTCCCATACAGAAAGCCAGGCCAATCTGGTCGGCAGACTCTGCTACCTTTCTACCGCGAATCCAGACATCCGATTTACGAATGCAATCGCAATTGCAAGTGCGGTCCCAAATGCAAGACACGGTTGGTACAAAAAGGAAGAAAAGTTCCGCTTGTTGTGTTCAAAACCGAGAACCGAGGTTGGGGTGTCTACTGTGACGAAGACCTGATCCAAGGCGAATTCATCGACACGTACCTCGGAGAAGTCATAACCGATCACGAGTGTAAGCGCCGAGAGGATCAGGCCGGGGTCAAGTCAAAGGCAAGCTATCTTTACGGTCTGGACAAGTTCGTGGACAAGCTGACTACCGACGGCATTCGGCTTGAAGTAGAAGACACCTTTGTTGTGGACGGCCAAGATATGGGAAACGTTACAAGATTCATCAACCACAGTTGCGAGCCCAACTGCCGGCAATACACGGTCTCATACAATAAGAACGACCTGCGACTATTCAACCTAGCCTTCTTTGCGTACGAGGACATTCCAGCGGGAACAGAACTCACCTTCGACTATGCGGACAAGGACGAAGTGGAACTGGAAGAGGCGGTCAAGAGAAGAGAAGCAGCACTGGCGGATCCAGAAAATTATGACAGTATTCCGTGCAACTGCGGAGCACCCAAGTGCCGCGGATACCTTTGGGACTGAGTTGTTCTGATCACATCGAAGGGTAGGCTCTGTCATTTGGTGTGGCAAACGGCATGAGCGTAGCATGGATGTGAGCAAGCATGAGCGAAAGAGACCGAGATCCCTGGCCTGCGTGTCGGGAAACTGGGAAGTATTGTGTCGAGGGCAAGAGCGGCAAAATTTGAAAGTTGAAGATCAAAACAGGCATGATGGAGAGCTCTCATACCAACCAATTCACGTCTTTTCCATCCGCAGACGCGTAGAAGACGTGCTGCGTTTGCAGGCTGAGAACATGCCTCGTTTGGGCGTCAGCCGCTTCTGACTGGCCTTGCTGGGACCGGACTTGAGAACGCTTCGGAAGATGCGGCCAGCTTTGATTTGGGCAAGGAGCCATCAACGACAAGACTGGTGTTGTGTTGACCTCCGGGCTAGATCTGCAAGACGTGAGGGCTGATGATGCCCTGCCTTGTTCTTGTGCTCAGTCGCACAGATGGCCCGCCCCTTCCCGCTGCTCCACACCTTCCTTCCAAGAAGTCTCAGGTCCCACAGCACTTTCCCTGGCTGTTCGTACCTGCATCCATCGGGCTGAAAGCGCGCGCTCCATCTCTGTCCGCCATCTCGCTGACCTCGCCCTATCCTCTCCCTATCCTCTTGCTGCTGCTTGTTCATCCTCTCCCTATCCTCTTGCTGCTGCTTGTTCATCCTCTCGCCAACCTGCATTATCTACACATCCTGTATTGCCTACCGTCCTCGCCGCTGCAGGCTTTGGAAGGCACTGTTGGCATTGTTGACCATTGGCATTGAGTGCATTCCGATCCCGCTTTACAACCGTCACCGCCATCAGCCTCAGGTCGCATCTCCCAGAGCCCTTCTATCTACGAACGACATATTTCGAAGCATCTCGAAGAAGCTCGACAATGCTGCTCGCGAAGGTCACCACCGCTATTGCAGCCACGGCCGGCTTCGTGCAAGCTCTTACACCGCCCACGCACGAGAACCCGCTTCTTCAATGGGTGGCCCAGCTTCCACACTCGAAGTCTACGACAGGCTCCGTCTTGATCGGTCAAGGCCCGGCTGGCAATGGCGTCAGCGTTCAAGCAAGCTTTGCTGGGTTGCCAACAGAGGGAGGACCATTCCGTGCGTCGACAAGATTGAGTAGCGAAATCGGTGGAGTGGGCTGACACCCTTACAGTCTATCATATTCATCAGAAGCCAATTGGTCCCGATGGCAATTGCACTGCTGCTGGGGGTCACTTGTCCCCCTACTCAAGCCAATACCCTTGCCAAGATCCCAATCATCCGGAAGATTGTGAGGCCGGCGACCTGTCAGGCAAGCATGGAAAGATCACCGGCACAACATTTTCCGCGAAGTCAGTAGCCATTCGAGAGCTGAAAGTCAGCACGCTGACAATCCTCAAAGTTACATCGAAGACTACGTCTCAAATCGGAATGAAGCCGGCTGTCTGCAATGCATGACAGATCGCAGCATCGTTGTGCACTTCGCGAATAAGACGGCGATCACATGCGCCAATTTTACATTGAACGGTACGCAAACTTCCTCTTCTTCAGGCTCTGGTGCTTTATCACAAGGATCTGGCAACGGATCTGGTTCAGGCGCTTCTTCGCCTGCCAGGTCTGGTGCTCCGAGCAGATCTGACAATACAAGCTCCGGGGCTACTGGTGCTGGCTCTGGGTCGAGTACTGGAGCGAGTAGCTCAAGTGGCGCGAATTCTGGTGGATCGGGCTCGGCTTCTGGTGCTGGTGGATCGAGATCAACTACATGCACGAGCACAGCAAATCATCCTGGCTCTCAATCACGGACCACCTTGGTGATGTCCCAATCTTCATCGAAGAGTGCCGAAGCTGGAGCCGCCAGCCTCACCAGCACACCTGGAGTTGTGCCGGGCTTTATACCTGGCGTGAACGGGTTGTCTCCGACCCAATCCGGAGCAAGCACTAGCCAGTCTGCTGAAGTTGGACGTCAGACAGTCATCGCTATTGCTAGCGCGACAGCGTCAAATTCTTCTCTCGCAGCTGGCTCACATTCTGCAGGATTAGCAGGCTCTCCAGCTTCTCTTAACGCTGGCGTACAGACAGTCACCATTACAAAGAACATCCCGGCCGGTCCAAACCCGCCGTCAACAGTAACTCCGACTCAATCTGGAGCAAGCGCTAGCCAGTCTGCTGAAGGTGGACGTCAGACAGTCTTTCAGACAGTTATCTCTATTGCTAGCGCGACAGCGTCAAATTCTTCTCTCGCAGCTGGCTCATATTCTGCAGGATTAGCAGGCTCTCCAGCTTCTCTTAACGCTGGCGTACAGACAGTCACCATTACAAACAGCATCCCGGCCGGTCCAAACCCGCCGTCAACAGTAACAATCACGGCTCCCGGCAGTGGAGAAAGCCGGCCAAGTTCTGCTGGCAACGCGAATACTGTGACCATAACGCCTCCAGGACAGCAGAGCCCATCTCGCTGGTCGACTAAGAGTCGATCTGGACAGCCTGTGGGCGTAGCGATCACCCTTACCACAACAGTCTAGGGGACTCCGGCCAGCTATGCAAACACTGTCACGGTCACCGCATTTGGCAATCAGACATCGAGTAGCTCATCCTCGGCGAACAACACCAATTATGCCACCACAGTGTTTCTCACAGTCAATGGCACTTCAGGTGGCCCAACGCTTACGCAGACTGTGACCCGCAATCATACCTCGCTCTCTGGACCGACGTTGACTGTCACCGTACCTCCAAATGGCACACAGCCCATCGGCCCAACTCTGACCACTTTCCTCAGCTATGTCACCACCGTAACTGTGACAGGGAACACCACTTCGCCGACGAGCCTGGGCAATCCTGCCATTACTGTGGTCCAGCAGCCAAGCACCAGCAGCAACCCGACTGTCGCCACTGTTGTGCCAATCGTCACCAGCTTGACAGGAAACACCACTTCGACAACGAACCTGGGCAATCCTGTCATTACTGTGGTCCAGCAGCCAAGCACCAGCAGCAACCCGACTGTCGCCACTGTTGTGCCAATCGTCACCAGCGTGCCTGTTTTGCAAACGGTCGTCATGGTAGTAACAGCTCTTTCAGGTTCAACATCAAGCGCAACGATTACGACCGTCCCGCAGTCGCCTGCCAGCGGCAGCATGACCACGATCGTCCCGCATTCGTCTGCCGGCGGCAGCATGATCACGATAACCCTTCACCCTAGCTCCTCAAGTAAGTATTACCCCTCCGAGTCTGTCATCATCATTCCCGTCTCGGCAACAACATATAAGACCACAATTACCACCTCGGTGCCTACAACATCATCGAATCCGAGCATAACCATCACGACTCAGAGGCCGACTACAGCTACATTCACAATAACGCAGCCTCACACGACTGTAACTGTAACCAAGTCTGTCACTACTATTCCTGTCTCGGCAACGACATATACGATCACATTCACCACCTCGGTGCCTACAACATCATCGAATCCGAGCATTACCATTAGGACTCAGAAGCCAACCACGGCTACATTCACAATAACGCAGCCTCGCACGACTCTGATCGTGACCACGGCACCTCAGCATCTGATCAATTCTTTGAAGAGTGGCAAACTGCCCCCCAGCCTACTTCCAAAAAATCCTCTGACCAAGCTGGTGCCGAAGGCTAAGACGAGCATAGTACCGCACCACAAGCCTCAAAGTATGGACAATAGGTTTAATGCCCTTCGTCGCAGCGCTTCACAAGATCCATACACGCCACCATCCGCAGCATAGCTTCTTGCCCATCGTCCCGCCACGCCTGTCGTTTCCCCTTACCCGGTAGATCGAGAGCTAAGGGCTTTTTGAATGCTAACAGTGTGCCAGGTGGCCCACCGCCAAAGACAACAGCTCCAGCCTCAGGGCAAGCAGACTCTGGAAGGCAGCCTGCGGTTGCTACTCTCGCCGCAGCGCTTGGTGGCATAGCTGCAATGCTCATCTAAAGCGGGCATGTAGACGGCACTTTTGTAAGTTTTGAGCAAGGCAGAGAATGGCTCGGAGTGGTGAGGAGATCAATCAAGGGATAGGGGAATTCTCGAGATGAATATTGGGGTTCGCTAGAACAAGTTGAGCGCATAGGTTTCCTCTGGCCTCGAAGGAGTCGAGACCTAGGGCTCGCTACACGGCAAATTTACACTCGTCTCGCTACTCAAAGCTCCTCTTCCGTACCATGCAAGACGATAAGTATATACAAAGAGTCTTCCAAGAAGCTAATGTCACAGGGTATATCGCGCCAACGCTATGCTCCCTTCTCGTCACCCATTACTCGTACCTCATGTCTCGTACCTATGCTGGAAACGTATCTGACAATCACAATAATCTCCACTGCTTTTGCGCTTGAGCCGAAGCAGGAACGTATAGTCCCTTCGACACAGCAGATATGATCTGCAGCGTCCTGCGTATGGCCTCTCGCCTATCTTCTGCCACAAACGATGGCTTTCGGTTCGATGTCAGGTTCGCTTGTCTCGGCAGGTTTCCTACGCCAGCGTCCATTTCAATAGTGTGCCCAGGAACATCGATGCTGGATGTTGGCTGATGTATCGATGGAGTGTGCAATACTGCCGATGCTCGCTCCAAAAGAGGTCGCATTGTTCTATTCGAGCTGTCATGATCTGGTCTTCGGACTCGTACGTACGGGAGGAAGTTTGGGGTCTCTCGGTCTGACGTACCCTTCGGTCGGCGTGGCCTGCCGACTGTGCGAACTGCCTTCGGTCCCACTTCCTTGTCTGCTGTTATTGCTTTGCGCAGGGCTGCCTCGCCGACTGCTTCGCACTCCACTCCGCGTTGCGAGGTTCTCCGTGCTCCCATTTCGGTCCCTTGGGCGAGAGCCACTCTGACTGGTGCTCCTACCATTGCCTCTTCGACTACTGCTGGCATTGGCTTGACTGGCATTACTCGTACTCCGCTGCCTCTCACGCACCTTCTCCTCTTCAGCCTGTTCTACCAGTTTTCGTTTCGACGCCTTGTCAGAGGCAGCTGATGTTACGGATGAAGTTCTCCGCTGGCGACTTCGACTGCTCAAGCGAGAGACTGGCGGGCTGAGAGTCGTCTGTCCCGCATCCGTCAACTCACCTTCTGCTTCTGGTACTGTCGACAGGCGTTCAGGAGTGCGCATGAAGATCCGTGGAATGTGGCTCTGATGCGCTATGTTTGAAGCCTGACCATGCCGTTGTGGTGGACCGCGCTGCTGCTGGGGGCTTACTGCTATCGTACGGTCGATAGGCACCCTGGATACTGCAGGTGCTTGTCTAGGCGTACGCTGATTCGGACTCGTGGGACTTGTGACTGCGGATGCACCTGGGCGTGGTGTGGACTCGGCGGAACCTCTCCTGACAATTCCTCCTAGCGCCTGGACAAGCGCAGAGGCATCCTCAAACTCGTCGTCATCGAGGCCTTCCTGCGAACTGTAGACTTCTTTGATTGTGCGCCTGGCAAGTTTGCGTGCCCGGTCGTGATTTTTGGCACAATCCCAGAGGAAAGCAGAATGCTCAAGCGAGACCGACAAGCGCAGAGCGTGTGTGGTAGACAGGAGGTTCGTCGCCAGCGCTTGAGCCGTCTCAAAGTGCTCCTTGGCCATTGGCACGAAATTCAACGGTGGTAACAAGAACGATGCGGCCGATTGTGCTGCACCTATGTGAATCGGTGCCAATCCAGGTGGCCTAGACGGAGTTCTTCGAGCACCTTCGGCAGGAGGCAGGGTTGGCAGACCTGGTGGCGGCGTCTGCCCAGTGCCCACAGCGTAGGGGTTTGTCACAAATGAGACATCCGACTGCATCGAGGGTACTGGATCACGCAAAGGTGCTTTGCCAGCGCGCCTCCTGCCTGCTTGCACAACAGGGTGTGCCGTTATGTCCGGAGGTGACCCTGTCTTTGTGTTGGCTCTCGGTGTGTTCGAGCTCTTGCTGGATGGCGGACTCCCTGTTTCTGGCGAGCGCGTACTGACTTGGCTGATCGGGGGATGGTTGTGAAAGAGGCAGAACACATGGTAAAGCGACGCCCTGAGCTTGGCTGCCATGACCCTGCATTCCGCGCCCTGTTCTCCATCTTGACAGTAAGGCAGTATGTACACTTCTGTAATTGACAAGCCTTCCCGCGCAAGCCATATTATGTGATGATACAGCCGTGAGGATTTGGTGTCCCGGGATGCATCAAGCTTGCGCAGCTTTCGAGCTCTGCAGAGCTTTCTCGAGAGGAGAATGGATAGGCCAAGTACTTGATACAACGAAGCAGAGAGTAAGGCGTTCGATGGCGCGGTCTGTTTGGCAAGGCGACCAAGGATCTTCTCCTCGATTTGTGATACTGCCATCGACCTTGGTCAATGGAGCACACAAGAAGGAGTTCCTCGAGGGCGCACCATGCAAGTTGTCTCTCTTTCTACGCTTCACCGTATACAGGTCTGCCGTCAATGAGACGCCGAGCACAGCGCCAATCAGTCAGATGGGAAGCTCTCTGCAAGTTAGTGGCAGAACGTTAGACGGCGCGCTCCAGCCTGCCAACAGCGAGCATGCCTCCGAGCCAAGTTCAGCTCAAGCACCTCGACGACTAGTTACGCTGGTACGGATCGATGCCGAGCACTGCCGTAAGACAGCACAGGGCTTGGTCAGGCTTCAAATAACGTGATGGTCGCGAGCGCTTGATGCGGCGACGAGTGTTCCAGGCTAGCTAAAAGACCAGGCAGGGTAGGGAGCCAGTAGGCAAGCTCAACAGATTGCCGCGGTGGAGATTGGAGAGAGGCGATGATTATGGTCGGCCAATGGTACTATTAGCGGCCTTGAAAAGACGAAAGGAGCAGTAGGAAATAGTTGTGTAGCGTCGTGTTTGGCCGACGCCTGGACCGGCCGGGCGGTAGGAGTGCTAGCTATACCACACTGACTACGAGCCATCAGTCGTCTTGTCCAGGGCAGAATAGACACAAGAGAGGGCATAGTACTACCTATTATGTACGCCAGGGCAAGTTCGAGCCTAGCAATATGGCAGTGTGTCATTCGTCACTGATCGATGTCGTGGAGCCAGTGAAGGAACGTATATCGAAGGAGCATTGCCAAGGTGTCTTCGAGCAGAGTAGGGTATGTTTGCAAGCTTCACGAATGCTATTATGTGCGAGTGAATGAACGTCGTCGGGCTCCAGACTCCAGAGATATGCGCAGGACTCGACCAAGACGGCGCGATAGTGAACTGAGGGTGATGAAGTCGAGCGAGAGGAGAGCAAGCAGAGCGGGCAAGACAGCAGACGCAGACACGCACAACGAATTACCTTCTGCCGGCAGCGTGCAGCGTGCAGCGCTTGGCTGGTCGGTCGGTCGTGGCACCAATGAGGCCTGCAAGCTAATGTGCATTTTTCATGCACCACGCAACGACCGCTCGGTCGAGGTTGAAATACCGGTATCATGTAGTATGCCAACGCATACAGCTGCGAAACGTCCACGGTCAAGCCTGAGGCGTGCTACTACTGTGTAGACTAGTCTGTATGTACGGATCATGATGCCTTCCAACTGCCTACTTCTACGATGCCATGCATAGAACTAATTCTAACTCAGAGGTTTTCCTTGGCCATTAGTCTTACACAACACCTTCTGGCGTATGATACAGTGCGTATATACTGTATGCATACTCTCATCATCACCCTTCAGACTTCTCCCCGATGCCGGTCCCTAGAACAGGACCTAGAACAGGAGACGGCCTGTCAGCTAGAATAGCCTTGCTCTGACTGGGAAGTATTCTCATGGGTACGGCACGAAAAGTCGGTGAGCACACAATATGTGAATGAAGCTAAGTATTCTCTTTTCCCCACACGTCACGTGATCTCTTGGAGCGTCTCGTTTGCTCAGTCGTCACTCACGCTTCCTTTCGGCGTTCGCCGACATGGCCTGTGCTGCCACGATTTGTCACATGAGCACATCAGCCCCAAATATGCGGCTAACCTCAGCCCTGTGAGTCTACACGCAGGAACCCTCAGCCTTATCGACGACAAATAGCTAGCGTACCGCCACTCGAGACGTGCCATTGACCCGCAAGCAGATGTCCCACGTTCCGACCGCGCGCTCCCGACCTTCTTGTGCATGCTGCCGCCTCTTTTCCATGTTTGCCCACCAGGCGCCATCTAATATTCTGTACACAACCGACATTGGACACCCGTCGTCTTGGATCACAGGCTTTGTCGCGCACACTGGCCCGCTAGGCCTGAGCCTTGCAAATCTACGTGAACATATCCCATAGACGTCAGCGCAATACGTTGCACAGTCGAAGAAAGGCATCTGTCAACCATGCATGACATTTTACAGCGCGAGACAATCAGTGCGACATCAGCTCGCCCTTTCCAGACGCCATGATGGGCATCGACTAGGTCTTGTCGTTGAGTCGCCTACTGAGAAGTGCTGGCTCATCACAATATAAATATGCTAGTCGTACCGCCATGTTCAGAATCATCAGCAGTGTCAACAACATCACCAACATCAGCATCGAATACAACCTAAGACACCACCACCACGGCGATCCCGAAGACCAGGTCCCCACAGAACGACACCCACGCAAGCACCTGACCACGAGGCCCTCTCCTCTTCACGCATCTGCTAGGTAAATATTAATTCGCTTTGTTCCTTGTAGCACATGGCGACTGCATGCTAACAGCAACCACGCTCAAACAGTCGACGCAAATCATTGAGGACTGGCAAGCCGGGACATCCAGAATTCGAGGCAGCTCTTCCTTCGCTCCCATCCCCGGCCAACTCCCTGTCATCAACATGTGCAAATACTACGCTCACTCGCACCCCTGCGGTCATGTCAAGACAGTCTTCGCCGCCTTTTGTCCGCAGGCTGCTCTCGTCCAGAAGCCATGCGGCAGAGGCGACATCTGGGCCACAGTCAAGATGGAGAAGGACTGCACTCATTGCTACGAAGTCGAGCCCCCAGCAATCCCACGCTCCGGTCTGCAGTCCAGGACAGGAGGTGGGCGTAAGAAGGTCGTTCGTCGTTGAGCATTGGAGAAAGTAGCGAGGACAATTGATCAGAGGTTTTCTCGGTTGTGTTCTTTGCTCGCATGAACGATGCAAGTTTATAGAGGTTGGACGAAGTGGTTTCTAGATGTAGAGTGCTTATGCCGGTCAAAATGCATGCCATTTTCGCTAATTAGTCGATCTTATGATGCTTATACCTCACGTTATCGATACGCCACCCGTCGTCCCAGAGCTGGGGTCAAACACCTTCTCCAACCTAATGTTGTAGTATCGCAACATGCCTAGAAGCTGACTGTATATTGCCAGAAACGGGGGAGCCGCCGTTCCGGGAGGCTGGAGGAGAGATGCCTTTCACAATTTTCATTCTACCGTCACCGTCTGATGTGATCTTCATAAATGTACGAGAGCACGTGCGGCCGCGCATAGAGGAGAAGAGCTCTGTCTTTAGCGATCCTTCGCAAGACAAGCTTGAACCCTCTTAAATTGGCCCATGGCTCATGTGAATAAATCGTGCAGGCACGATGAAATCTTGCCTGCAGGAGCCATACTTGCTCCGTAGAGGAATCCATTCCTCTCACCTGTTCTAAATTCGATCGAAGATCATTGCTAACGTTTGATTTTGTGGCTTGCATGTCTGACAGTGAGGTCTGGGGCTGTATACTCGGCTTTGGAACGTTGAATATCGTCTTCATTTGCATCCAGATCTGGTTAAAGGACCGTGCGACCATGCCACCTCACATCTTCCGCGGCCAAAGGACAGTCACTGCTTCGGCGCTGTTTGACTGCTTCCGAATCATCTATTATACACCGATCTACTTTCAGGCTATCAAGAACACCACCGCCGAGGAGTCTGGGATTCGATGCATACCGTTTCTTGTCAGTGTCACGATATCAGCTGCCTTAAGTGGCGCGAGTATCACCATTCTTGGGCCGCTCAGTCCAGTGATGTGGATAGGTTCGGCAATACTCGTGGTTGGCGCTTGGATGCTGTACACTCTGCAGCCCGATTCTGGACCTGGCATGTGAATCGGGTATCACGTTCTGGCTGGATTTGGTGCAGGTGAGCGTTATCAGTATTCCGCAGGCCTTTCCCCATCTCTCCCTGATTCCACTGCTTCAAGAGTGACGTTCATCGAGCGTCGTGGATAGCGCTTTTACATGAGCTACTCTGGTCAGAGCAACGCTGGCGTACTACTGCTTCGCTTTGGGAATGTGCGTCCAGGTGCCTTCTGTCGCGGCCCAGGTGGCGCTCTCCGAGAAGGACATGCCGATTGGAAAGCAATCACAATCTTCTCAAACACATTGGGTGGGGCTCTATCAGTCAGTGTGGCGCAGAGCAAGTGCCGAAGAGCTTCCGAAATCAATGTAAGACTGTTGACCCATGGCCTCGCTATGCAGATGTTTAGAAACACCTTGGTCCAGGAAATAACAAACTTGGCGCCATCTTTTGTCCCTCGTCACGTTGGAGCAACGCACATCCGACAAGTGGCTTCTGCGGGCGGTCTGCCAGGCTTAATTGGAGCATACAATCGCGCAATTGTTCGGACGTATATGATGGCAGTAGCGGTCGGAGCTATTGCTCCTATCGAGCTTCCCCGTGGAGTTGCTGTCAGTCAAAGGGAAGAACATAGAGGGCCGCAGTCGCTTGACGCTGTGAATCTATAATCAGCATGCTAGATCCCAGGATTAGATCAGACCGGATTTCGACGCCGGAATGCTGGAGAGCATGTTGGGGAAAAGACCAGCTGGTCCACATCTGGTGTACCAGAGATGTCTCCGTTGTTCAAGAGAGGCGATCTTAGCATCAGTCAACGCACTGTACAATTGCGAATGTAATATCCACCAACGCCGCGCTAAACCATCTTCTTCACTGTAAAGGTCATGGTGCCACATCTTACATTTCTCTTCTCGTACTGGCATCATGAAGCACCCTTTTCCAAGAATTCTTTGGCTTCGTTGATCTTGGTCGCCAGATATGGACTACCTCCGCGATCGGGATGGTTCAAAAGCATCATCTGTCGATGCTTCTTGCGAATTATTTCTTTCGTCGCTCCGCGCTCACTGTCAAGCAGCAAAAGTCAGTATAAGCGGTCTGCAGAATAGAGATCTGCCAAGGTCATGACACGCACGATGTCTCCAGTATGAGTGCAGCTTCTCTTCGGTTCATCTGCTTCTCAAAACCTCCCTTGTAGTATGCCTTTCCTGTTGCGCTGATTCCACCGCGAGATCTTCGAAGAGCGACGAGGCCGGCGCGGCCCTGTATGTGCAATGTTAGCAATCGAATACAACGCTTGTATATGTTCGCGAAAGGCATACGAAGAAAGCTGCGGCGGCGACACCAACGCCGACGGCCAGGACGGTGGCCATGCTGCTACGGGGCTTTCGAGGTGTTTCGAGCGACTCCAGTGTGATGATTCGCGATGCAAGATGTGTAGTGATGCTGCAGTATGTAAGATGGACGAAGACGACGCAAGCGTGATATCAACTTTCTGCTTAGTCAGTAGAATATTCGAATCGGCCAAAATTTCTAATCGATACTTTGTAGTTCTGTAGTTCACACAACCACCTTTCGGGTTTCCTTATCCCCCTCTCCACCGGCACAACAATGAGGATCGAGACGTGCTACTTCTGCTCGCAGCCTTGCTACCCGTCCAAGGGTATCACCTTCGTGCGCAACGATGCCAAAGTCTTCCGTTTCTGCCGCTCGAAATGCCACAAAAACGTATCTTCAGCCACCACGAAATATCTCTCCAATAGCTATGTATATCTGACTTGTTGATTCTAGTTCAAAATGAAGCGAAATCCACGCAAGCTTGCATGGACCAAATCCTTCCGTCGCGCGCACGGCAAAGAAATGACTGTCGACTCCACACTCGCCTTTGCACAACGCCGAAATATACCAGTCCGCTACAATCGCGATATGGTTGCTAAGACCTTGGAGGCTATGCAGAGAGTATCTGAGATCAGAGCAAGACGCGAGAGACAGTTCTACAAGAACCGCATGAAGGGCAACAAGGAGAAACAGCTCGAGGCAGACAGGAAGTTGGTGGCCGAGAACCAGCACTTGCTCCCGCCCGAGTACAGAGACCAAGTCGAGCAGGTCATGAAGGATGTCGTGGAGCCTGTGGAAGAGGACGTCGAGGAGATGGAGGAGGAGATCCCGCTCGAGGAGCAAGAACGACTCAAGCCAGCCAAGAGCGCTTTGAAGGATATGAAGAAGAAGCAGAGATTGGTGAGAGGCGTTGGCGTAGAAGAGATGGACGTGGATGGTTGAGTCTAAGTAATGCGAGCCGAAAGCTGCTATGTATCTGTTTGAAAGCGTTGGCGCTCGGAGTTGGTGGGCAAGTTTGCATGGCACGAAGATATCAAGAGGCTGGAGCTTCTGCTATGCTGCATTGCACAATGCTCATGAAAGCTACGAATCGAGACATTTTCTCCGAAGCCTGGGTGGCAGATACCATACTGGAAAGCTCCACGTTCGACTCAACATATATTTTGGCTGGCCAAGGTGCTCGCTGACCGACAGGTGGAGACGCGACCTCCAATCTCGATTCTCATATTGAAGGAAGGGTGCTATACAGAGCTTCTATCAACTCGATATCGGCTGAGGCCTTGAAGCGGTTCCTTCTGGCAGATGACCATGGGTCTGAAGCTGGAAAGCCCTGGGCTATGGCGTGCTTGCTGCGAGGATGTCGAGCTGTGCTGGATAGCATCTTTGATCAGTGCTCATCACACGATGCGTCATGACTGATACCTCCAATTCGCGCCCTCTGAGCTATGATGGAACATGAGCCAATGCGCGAGGTGCATTGGTTGCCATGTATGCTTGTCGTGATTGAAGCCATCACGAGAGTATGCTTAGAAATGCGAAAGCTCTCAGAGGTACCCCGGTATATCAACTGAACGTAGCACTACAAGTTCCTCCTCAATCGCGGCCACTACCGTAGCAGACATACCACGAACGGCAATATGGCACCGATAGCAATCGACTCACGCATCACAGATGTAGTCCAACCGAAGAAAGACAACCTTGGACTTCCAGAGCCAACAGTGAAACGCTTCGAAAAAGCCGGCATTGACTTATCACATGGCTATCCATATCGTCCAGCCAAGCCACTGTATCTGCAAGACGCGTTCGAGATTCGAAACGAGCCATGGGAGCATGTTGATGCTGGAGCTCGAGCCAAGAAGTCCAATCCGAGCAAGAGCTTGCTTCTAGAAGCCGCAACAAAAGTCACAGATCTGACCACACACATCGGCACAGAAATCGAAGGCCTGCAGTTGAAAGATCTGACACCGCAGCAGCGAGACGAACTTGCTCTTCTCATTGCCGAGCGATCCGTAGTATTCTTCCGTGATCAAGACCTGTCACCTCAACAGCAGAAGACACTAGGAGAACATTTTGGCCAGATTGAAGTTCATCCGCAAGTGCCTCAGGTGCCTGGTGTTCCGGGAGTTACCGTATGCTCAGTTGGAATGTCCAGATGACAGAACTCGAAGTTGATTGAGATCTACAGGTCATATGGCCAGCTTTACAAGCGACCGAGAAAGTCGCCAACTTTCGTAATCCAGGCGGCGCGTCTCGCTGGCATACTGACTTGGTCCACGAGCGGCAACCAGCCGGCATTACCCACCTACACAATGATACTGTCCCAAGGATCGGCGGAGATACCTTGTGGGCCAGCGGGTATTCTGCCTACGAAAAGTTGTCTCCAGAATTTCGGAAGATCATCGACGGCAGAAAAGCTGTATATTCTTCCGCTCATGCATACCTCGATCGCGGAGACCCTAATGCTGGTCTCAAGCATATCGAGCGGGTTCATCCTCTGGTCAGAGTACATCCTGCTACAGGTTGGAAGGCGCTTTGGGTGAATCGAGCTTTCACGAAGCGAATCGTCGGTCTCGATAAGGCTGAGAGTGACTTGATACTTGGCTATCTGTTCGATGTGTTCGAAAAGGTGAGTTCGGATGGGTTGCTTGGGCTTTCCTGGCGTTTCTAACGTGGTGCCAGAATATCGATATTCAGGTTCGATTTAGATGGAGTCCAAGAACGTCGGCACTGTGGGACAATCGCATAACCATCCACAATGCGTCTTGGGACTATGAGGGCAGCGAGCCACGGCATGGCACTCGTGTGACCTCTCTTGCAGAGGAGCCATACTTTGATGCGTCGGCTCCGTCACGTAGAATTGCATTGGGCTTGGAGGATCCGGAGTAGATGTGCGGCGGATACCTTACTTTCCAGCCATCCCGTGATGGAATTGTTCAACGATCGTCATTGATGGTCGATATACATATCTCTCAGAGCATGCCGCCTTACCGTGGGATCCTTCCCTCTCTCTATGGCTTCATTCAGTTTCCTATCCATGAACTCCTCGAAATTCTTGCGCCTCCTTCTTGCGTTTCTCCCAGCACTAGGTGACCACAGCTCATTGAAAAATGCTGTCTCATCCCTCAAATTCTTTCGGTTCTCCCATACCTTCTCATATTTCTGCAAAGCTGCAGCACTCTCAAAACATATCCCATACATCTGGCACAGGGCTTTCCATTCGATTGCGCAGTCCCTAGCCTCGCCTTTGAACAGCCAAGGCCACATGTGTTCCCACACGCGACCTGTCGTGTAGTCTGGCCATTCAGTCTCGATCAGCCAGTCCATGTGTCTCTTGTACTGCTCTTTGGGATTCCTTTGAATGGCTTCTCGCGTCACAGCGAATTGCGAGCAGCATGGTCCGGCGATGATCTCTGGAATCTGGACATCATTACCAAAGTTCGCTCGCATTGCAGGCGCTACCCATGGCTCTTCGTGCTTCTTCGTCTCTTCGACCGACTTTGTAGTATTTATCCAATCAGGGCAAGCATCTTTCCAGTTCACCCTGAGATTAAAGTATTCCCTCTTCAACACCTCCTCGAGGTCTAATCTTGATAGCGTGAAGATCATAGAGCCTTTCAACGGGCTGTCGATGTGCCATTCGGTTTCGTGGAAGTGGATGAAGATACTGATGTTGGGTAAATTATCGTAAAACTCGTGGAGATAGGTGAAGTACATCAAAGCTTCGCGACCTTTCGCAACCGGAGGATGGTACTTGGCGGAGGGATCATCGCTGACATAGCGAACGACATTGAGATCCGGAACACGGAGGTGCTCTGTCCAGGAGGTATCATCCTTCTTCGTCGATGCGATGACTAAGTTCGTAGTGATCTTTCGATCGTATTTGTACGGGTATTCGGATAATTTGTTGTAGCGATTGGGCGAATTCCATTCTTGCCATTCCCATATCTGATTACGGACCGCAGGCGCAAGGTGTACGAGCGAGAAATAGAAAGCGGGTACAAGAAGGAGTGCGAAGTAGATCAAGGTCTTCGGTCGCATCTGTGGTACAAGCATTGCGACGAGTGACGAGAGGATACATTACTGAAGAATATGCCCGCGGGGCCAAAGAAGGTGTTTCAGCACATTGCAGCGATTGACGTTGCTATCTGGGACGCTCAGGATGAGATGCAACTCTTGGCAGGGACGAGTGACTTGGCTCAACGCTAGAGTCGATATATGTCCCAATTGCTGGCGAGATCTGGTTCTGAATCTATGCCTCTGATTTACAGCGACTCCTCAATCTTGACCATCTCCACAATCTTACTCTGAATATCCTTCTTAACAGGCTCAGATGGCTCCTCGTAGGGTCTCCTGGGCTTTAGCTTCTCCGTAGCACCCTCAATACCGGCGTACTTCGCGCTTGTAAGGCTAGCAGCATACTTGGTATTTGCAATGCCTGCTTTACTGAAACTCTCAGCGATGGCCGCAATCCTGTGAAGCTTCAACGCCTCATCGGTCTTGCCAGACTTGTAAAGATCGTAGATGTGGCGCAAGGTCCGTGGGAAGATATTTGCAAATGCAGCAATACAACCTGCTGAGCCGACTGCAAGACCTCCCAGCAAGAAATCTGATTGTCCTCCATATGTGGCGAATCGTGTCTCCGGAAACGTTGCTGCCAAGCGAGTGATTTTGCCGACTGAAGCACAGGTGAGTTTAGTTCCTACGATCATGGAGTGCCGGTTCGCAAGATCACTCATGACGTCTGAGTCGATGTCGATTCCGTTGCACACTCCCGGGAAGTTATAGATAACAATAGGGAGAGGGCTGGCGTGAAAGTCAGCCAGTGCTCAACTCGGTCAACGGATGATGGCCATCATACCTCTTCTGGGCAATGTCATCGTAGAAGTTGGTGATCACTTTGGCAGTTGTTTGCTTGCCGAAGTATGCACAAGGCAAGACGAGAACATAGTCTGCTTTTGCCGCCGCTGCATCGCCAATGAATTCGAGAACCTGCTTGGTGCTATGGCCGCCAACCCCAGCCATAATAGGATAGTCCGGGCCAACAGCTTCTCTTGCAGTCTTCAAAAGCGTTGCACGCTCGTCTCGAGTAAGCATGAATGTTTCTGCATTGGTTCCAAGTATGACCAGTCCAGTGAGATATTTTGAGAGGTATGCATAATATTTCTTTTGTGACCCCAGGTCCAATTCGTCTGTCTGGTGGTCGAAGAATGTTACGGCAGGTGCCCAGATGCCAGCTGGAGGCACTTTGCTCTGAGAATGAGCATTCATCTTGTCAAAGCTATATGTCTGGAATTCCAGTTCTTGATCTTCGGTGAATTCCCCCTTGAGGCCGGCAGTCGATGGAGAGATTGGCGTGGAACTATGAAATCAACGCTACTCTGCTGTCGAAGAACCAGATTACATTCAACAAGTCGCTCCCCTAAGGCCTAAGGTTGTCATTGCTGAGGCCGAGCTCGGTGGATAATTCTCCAACGCGGCTGGTGCGGGCAAAGGTTCGCCGAGCAGAGCTCTATGCCCGCAATGGATGGATACCTTACAGGAGAGCATGTCGAGCACTCGGGTCGCGCGCAACCGGACTTACCACGGCACAAGCTATGCAACTGTCTCAATTCTCTTCAAGACCTCCTTATTTCTGTCCAGATCGCGTCGAAGGCCTTCGAACGCTTTGAAGTCTGGCCGAGCCACAATAAACATATGAAGATGGGGAGCTGCCGAAAGTTCAAGTGCTGACCAAAATGGTAAAAACATTATCCACGTATCCAAACTACCAAATCAATACACTCATTAGTCGTCTGTGCTGTGACTTTGCTCGTACAGTTGTGACCGCGCTTCGCTTCCCTCGGGTATAACGCATGAAACCTTTTCCTCAGAACACCATTCCCTCTCTATGCAGCAACCGCGCGCTCCTCATCTCGCCCGCGGATGGACTCGTCCTCTTCGTACTCCTGTCCCGCGTGCTGGTCAGCCGAGACCCACAGACCAGACTCACGGTCGTGGTCTTGGTCGGCAAGGTCGACACCTTGTGCCTTGTTGCGGCGGCGCTGAGACAGAGTTCGTGCGCGAGTGGACAAGCTGGACTTGACCGCAGCGTTTTGCTCGACCCAGTTGGTAAGGGCATCTTCGCAGTCTTGGATGATGGCCTTGGAGGCCTCGTAGCCGTCGTATGCGTTGCGAGTCTCGCCAGGCGTGACGGGAGTGTCATCAATCAGCTCGAGCAAGTGCTTACCGAAGCCGGCGATGATGGCCATCTTCTCGCTGTGCTCACGAAGCGCGTCAAACTGGTAAGTGAAAGCGGCCTTCAGCTTCTCGCGAGTGATGTTGGAAAGCTGGGCCTCAGCAACGAGCGACTCCGCCTCCGCACGGACAAGTTCCTGCTCAAGGACCACGATCTTTGGGCTGTTTGGCTCCTTGTACTTGAGCTGTGCGATTTGGTCGGTGATCTTCTGCTTGCGGTCTCTGCTTGGCTGGACCGAAGCCTCGATGTTCCGAATGCTCTTGATCGTGACACGGTACTGGTCGTAACGGTCGACGAATTGGTCCTCAAGCTCACCAATTTCGTAGATGAGCACACCGAGCTTGTCGGTGACATCTGAGACATCGTCATCACAGCCTTCACCCCAGATGGAAAGCTGCTGTGCTACCTCCATGCGCTCCCTGCCGACAAGCTCCATGGAGCGCATGACGTTCTTCTCCATCTTCACGAGTTGCGAAAGCTTCTTTGCGAGATCTGGGCCGAAAGCGCCTGGATGCACAGACTTGCGGAATGTGTGGCCTGCAGGGAAGAGTTAGATTCAGATACTCCATGCATGCCTGACAGCGTCTGAGTTGGCGTTGGCGATGGCTTACCGATGTTGGCCTTTCCGAAGAGACGGCCGCCCTTGGTCGAGGACGAAGGTGGTGGCGGGTTCTGGATCTGCGACGCGGTTGGCGCGCGAGACTGGCGCATAGAGTATGTGCGATGCATGGTGGGCGGTGGGCGGTGGGCGGTGGGCGATGGGCGGTGGGCGTTGGGCGAGCAGTGTAGTGAAGCGTGTTCTCAATGATGGATATATTGATTCAGTGTGGATGGTTTCGAGAGGCGAGGAGAAAGGTATATCAGCATTCAGGAAGACGGCGGGCGGAAAGCTAAGCATGACGGCATGTCTGGTGGACGAGCCCCCCGTCGCGCCGTGCTCTTGTGCTCCTGTATCCCTGGCCAACTCTAGACTCAGCGTTCCGTTGCCAGGGTGCTGGTGCTTGAAGCTTCGTCTCGAGTCTCTCGACTTCAGCAAACATTTCTCCAATAGAATATCGATAGTGCGATACCAAGCATTCACACCACACTCCTCCCGCTGCTCGTCTACTGGCAGTTCGCATGCATACACCGCTCACAACATTGAGCTGTGCGTGGCCTGAACAAAGAGAGCCGTGTTCCTGATGCGATGACGTGGGTGGTGTTTTCGAGCAGAGCGGCCCAAAGCTTGTCCAACCCCTTCTCACTTCTCCCCTCTCGTACTCACGCTATCACAGACTACAGTGTACCGTCGATGTACATAGTACATATATACCCATGCACACTAGTGTTCATCGATGAGGCTGTGCAGACACAAGAACGAGAGTATTAATCGCACAATCGCTATGCTCTCTAGTCATACAAATCCAGCGCTTGAGCCGACCTGGGAGACCTATGCTTCTGGCATCGCTCACTCAATAACCCGCAAAAGCAGAGGAAAATGACCGCCGCGACTCTGTGCTGTCTACAATATTGCGGAACCGTCTGCGCCTGCTGGCATTGAAACCCTCGCCGCTACCCCAATACACCCTACACCCTGCTAAATGATGCAAGCCGATGCAAATGCACGGGCACATCAGCCAAACAAAGAGTCCAAAGAGCAGTGACGCTCAGTATCGAGCTGGCCAGATCCTGCGCGGCTTTTGAGCCCAACAGCTCCTGTCAACATACCACTACCTTCTCCCCATCTCGCTCGTTCCGCATGCTACTCGGACACGCCGGTCTCTCCAGTCCTAACGCTTGTGGCAGCTCTGACCTTGTATGATTGACTCCGGGCCTGTGTAGCATGAAATCTGCTTCTCAATTGCGTTCCGCGAATGTGCGCGGACGGGCGCAAGCCTTTTCGAATCATACCTTCCTGGCTCTTGAAGACCTTCCTCGACGTGGAGAGCACTCGTTCTACTTGTCCTCAACAACGGCTCCGGGATGCGGCATTCGAGCTGTCAGTCGGGAGGAACCACTGCCGAGCGCTGGCGAGGCCGAAGCAGATGCAGCACCTGAGGAGCATTTGCGCGCGACTCTGATAGTTTCTGGTGATGCTTCTTTTTCTGACCCGTTCAAGAGCGAAGTAGAACATGGGACTGCTGAAGATGGGGCTGGCTTGTTTACAGCAGTGAAACCTGAGCCCGTTTTCGGGACTGGTATCTGAACTTGAGCAAGCGCCGGCTGCGTTGATGGGACTGGAGTGGGGTCAGGGCCATCAGAGGTCAGGTCGATTGTGGTAGGCAGAGCATCTGACATAGATGTATCGTTCGAGGCCGGCCCGGGATTGTTTGCTCGCATAGGCTGCATAGGAGAAGCACTCATGGGTCCTCTGTTCGGGATTTGAGGTCCGGGAGCCTGTTCCGGAGGGAACGCCTCCGAACCAAAGGCCTGAACAGCAGCTTCGCTGTGTGGCGCGAAGGAAAACTTCATTGACTGGCCAGACCTGGGAAGGAAGCCTGGCATATACAGTTTCATCTTTGTAAGTTGCACAGCAGCGTTTGCAGGACCAGGAGTCGCGCCGTTTTGCATAGGATGTCCTGCCGCATGACCTTGAGGCATGCCGCCTGGAGTGGGTGATGGAGATGGTCCAACTGGCATCGCAGACGGGGACCCATTTAGCTGCAATGGGTTCAAGTGCTGTGCAGCAATGTAGGGCTGTTGTTGGGCGTGTTGCATGCTTCTACGCCGCTCGAGCTCAATTGCGTTCATTTGCTGGCTTTCTGAATTGAGGTTCATCGTCTGATGACCGGGCAACATCTGCGCGGCCAGCTGCTGCTGTTGCTGTTGCTGCTCCTGTGCTTTCGCGTTTGCCTCCTTAAATTGCTCCACGCGGAATCTGTGTGCAGATATCTGTGCACTGTACGACATGCACTGCCAGTTAGTATTTTCCTTGGAGCCCTGGTTGATCAAGTGATCGATCTGCATGTACAGATGCCGCAGGGCCCGACTAAGGCCCGCGTGCAACCGTGCATTGACCTGTAGGCAGCCAGAATCGAGGACTCGCTGGAAAGCTTTGATGGCGACGCCTTCTGGTGTATCTGCCAAGTCCATCTGCAAAATTGGCCTCGGGCCGCCAGGCTGTCCAGGCAGCGGTTCGACAAACTTCCTGGGGCGTCCTGGTCCACGGTTCTGTTGACTGTTGTAATAATCTGAAAGCGCCAGGTTATGCTGCATATGAAGCTGATGTGTAATCTGATGTGTCGTTCGCTGCTGTGCCCACGATTTGAGAGCATTCTGGATGAACTGAATTCCATACGTCAATGGACCATCAGGGTCACCTGGGTTCTTTTGCTGGTAATTCACGTTCTCCTCTTGCTGCTCCTCCACATCCGCCGCCACACTACTTTGAGAGTCATCCTCGTCGTCGTCAGCACCGAACAAAGATAGAAAGCCATCGATTTGGTCATTGGCCTGAGGTGCTACCGGCTTCTTCGCTTGAGCCTTGTTCGTCTGCGCAGGCTTACCCTCTGGTGGCGGCGTGGCAGGAACAGCAGGTACACCTCCAAAATTGGTAAGGGCTGATGACAGCGTCTCAAGCTTATGGATCATTTCTGCGATAGTGTCAGGCTTAGTCGGCTTGGGATCATGGGTGATATCGATGAAGTGGATCACTGGCTGTGGCATTGGCGGTGGTGGATTGGGCAGCGGCAATGGCGGCGGACGTTGCATTCCTGGCCGTGGCGGTCCTTGGGGATAGCGCGGAGGTGCGCTCGGAACATTCTGTGCTTGAGTAGGACCATTTTGAATCCGTTGAGAAGACGCTCGCTCATTGTTGGCATTTATGGTCTGTGGAACGACGGGCTGCTGTTCAGGATGTGGACTCCCGGCTGAGGGAGGTTGCTGATTCGGTGTAGCGGCCTGTGGTGTTGCCTCAGGGGAAGATCGTGAAGGCTGCTTAGGGTCCAAAGTCTTGGCAGTCTCCACTTTTGGCTTGGCTGCCTGTGACTTGGATTTGCGCTTTCCTTTAGGCACTGTCTGTGAATGCTCATTTTCTTCATCCGCGCCGCCGTCTGCAATATAGTAGGACATGAAATCGCCATAATCCGCTCTGGCAGCTGAGCCTGGCGGACTTTCGTCTTTGAACGGCTGCTCTTCTCGAGGCGGAGTGGGTGGCGCTGAGGAAAGTGAAGACAAGCCAGACGATGGTGCCGGTGATGCAGCCTTTTCAGACACGATTTCCGGCATAACTTCAGTCGTCTCCACATCAACATCGCCGACCGTTTCCGAATACCGTTTTCGAGCTTGGCGTCGCGGGCGCGACACAGCAATAGTATCACTGTAGTCTGGCTTTGGCACGGGCCATCTGAGATTAATTTTCAATCTCGGCTTCTTTGCTGGCGGTGGCTCAACAGGTGGCAACTCGTGACCGGACACGGGACTTCCTTCTGTGAGATCGGACTCGTTGCTTTTGGCAGATGCAGCGCGTCGAAGTCTTGATGTAGAATTTCTCGTGCTTGAGGGCGCCATGCCCCTCTCCGTGGCCGACTTGTATTTGGCAATCTTTGCATTGGATATCCTCGAAGTGAAATGAAATACCGACACTGATGGAGTATTGGCAGGCCCCGGCATGTATGCGGATGAAAGTGTTGGTGTAGGAGGAAAAGTTTGTGACGGAGTTGAGGTTTGAGGTTGCGCCTAGAAAAAAGTGGGTCCCGCTGTCATGCGCCTCTCAGAAGTCAACAATCGCCGGCGCGCATGAGTGAATGTTGTCTGCCGCTGCCAGCATCGGAGTGAGCCTGTGTTGGTGCAAGATGCGGTAATGAACACGTCGAGCAAGGTGATGGTGATGGCGAAAGAGGATGTAGTCAAGAAAGATGCAGGGGCTTTGAGAAAGAGCGATGGACCTGATCGCGAAAGGAGACCATTAGTTTCCTGAGCTGGTGCTTGTGAAAGTGACAAACACTCACCGGGATGCCGCAGATGAGCAATCCTCTAGCTGAGACGCGACTGTATGCTGGCCGATGGAATGGACTCGGCTCTGAATATATGTCGCAACACAAACTGTCACATGCATCTGCTGCTTTTAGCCCTCTGCTCCCTCCGCGTCTTCCTCACAAGCTCCACATCTTCCTGAAGCAGCTAGCGCGCTCGGAAATTTCCGCCAGGGCCAGCTTTCGTGAATTCTGAAGCTCGTGAAGCTCGTGACCTTGAAGCATTGAAGCACTTGCGCTGAACAACCTCAACCATCATGAGGGTTTTGCAGAGCGTTGGCGTGGTCGCCGCAGGGTTCTGTGTAGCCGTATCGGCAGCAGGTGCATGGACTTTCGATGCAGCGTCGTTGACCGTCACGGGAAAGGCTGCGGAGGGAGCCAAGCAGAGGTACGTTGCAAGCAATGTAATGCATTTCCAAAGAGTATGCCAATGATACTCGCACCAGCTTCTCGCCATCCAGTCCTCTCGGCGCTCCTGTTCTCCTACCAGCATCGTCGACACTCAAAGTCCTCCTTACTGCACAAGAGGGCAAGGCCGCGAAGAGACCACATCAGGCTTTCTTGACACTCAGAGAAGAAGAGACTGGACTGGAAGAGTCATTTGCATTCAGCGTCAAGGATAATGGCAAAGCGAAAGTCGACATCGTACGCTTCAAGATCCCCAAAAAATTTACGCACTCTCGCACAAGCTGACGAATCTGCCCGCACAGTCCCTAAAAGATCTTCCCTTCCAGTTCCTCACCACCTCGAAGCCCATTCAGGCGTCCGTAGTCCTCGGCTCCTTCGGATCTTCTACACCCTATACTGGTCCAGCTTTCCAGATCAAGGTTCAACAAGACCCTACCTCAGCACAAGCCGTGCCCGCCCCGTCCGAGCGCTACAATGCCAAACCAGAGATCCACCACATCTTCAAAGATGACCCTCGATCACCGCCGACCGTAGTTTCGCTTTTCTTCACCTTCGCAATTCTCGCCACAGTTCCAGTTCTGCTAGGAGGATGGGTACTGCTGGGAGGAAACGTGGAGCACATGGGTAAAGCATTTGGTGCGAACCCAGTCGCGCATGGGTTGTTCTTCGGCAGTATCGTGGCTATAGAAGTCGTGTTCTTCCTATACTACACTAGCTGGAATCTTTTCCAGACGCTGCCAGCTGCTTCGATACTTGGCGTTGTTGCATTCGTCAGCGGAAGCAGAGCCTTGACTGAAGTGCAGGGGAGAAGACTGGCTGGAGAGCGCTGAAGATGTGTAGAAGCAGTTCAGACACACATGTGACAACAGCCTTTCTGAGCCCTGGCAACGGATGAGAATTGCCCTCCTCGCGGGAGGTGGGGCCCATAGAAGCTTTTGGCCAGGCCAGTGAGGCAGAAGATGAACTCGTGTTCTCAGAGGAGAGAGCAGGGGATGACGATGAATCTATGCCATAATGTCGAGTCATGAAGCAAGCGTGCTCCGGAAGCGACGAAATACTATACATATCGCTAGAACGAAACGCATCCGCAAAGCGACCACATCTTTCAAGCAAAGACCACCTACAAGGCCGCAATGGCTTTTCTCAACACCTCTAGACTTCCGTCAGATATCTTCTCATCCTCCTCGGAGCGCTCCTTGAGCAGCCAGCTGACATCACTCAGCAGACCAAGCGGCAGCCAGCTACTCTCCATTGCTTTCTCAAGGCTCTCCTTTATTCTTCCAGTATGCTCCCAGTTCTCTGCAGCCTGCTCTGCACGTGTGATGACCTTGTCAGGTATTCCACACATGGCAGCGCAGTGCATACCGTAGCTGCCCTCGGCCACGCCATCTTCGAGCTGATATAAAAATGTCACATCACGAATATCATCGTCAACTTTGACAGCCATGCGCTTGGCAATGACTTCAGGATGCTTCTGGAATTCTGCCGCAAGAGAGTGATAGTGCGTGGCAAAGTATCCTAAAGAGCCGACGTGAGTGGCGATGTGATGGAGCACGGCTTGAGCGACGGCAACGCCATCGTAACTGCTTGTTCCACGTCCAAGTTCGTCCAGGATGACCAGTGAGCGCGATGTAGCTTCTGCCAGAATTTTTTTGGTTTCGCTGAGCTCCACCATGAAGGTGCTCTGTCCGGCGAAAATGTTGTCGTGAGCTCCCAAGCGAGACATAATGCGGTCAACAGGAGTCATGCGGGCGGACTCGCAAGGCACGTAACAGCCGATCTGGGCGAGAATGACTGCGATGCAAGTCATGCGCAACACGGTCGATTTACCAGCGGCATTGGCACCTGTGAGCAAAGTGATGGAGGCCTGGTCACCGCCAAGAGCAATGTCATTCGGGATGAAATTCGTCGTAGTTTCGATGCATGGGTGGCGGAGAGTTTGAAATTCGAGGATACTGCGAGCGTGGTCGTCCTCAATGAACTCAGGCCGGCAAGACGGCATACCAAGTGAAGCAGAGGCTTTCGCAAGCGATATCAGGCAGTCAAGCTGACCAACGATCTTGACAGCTGCAAGCCAGGTGGGATAGTCCTCATCGAAGCGGGCGAAGAACCGGCCTGCCAATGCCTTCACGACTTGGGCATGCATCTCCTGGGCCTCCTTGAGATCCCGCACGAGTCCTTCCAGTTCAGGTGAATACCATCGCTTGCATTGCTTTGTCGCAGACATCTGCTTCCAGTTCTTTGGGATGTTGCCCGCAACCTTGATCGGTACCTCAAGCTGATAAATCTCCTTTCCATTATCGGTGAATTTGATGGCACTGGATCCGAGATCCTTTCTTGCTCGCTGCAACAACTTGTTAAGCTTCTTCTCAACGCCATCGATACGCTCCTGACTCTCGTCAAAGTCCTCCTCGACACCTGGCTGCGGAATGAACAGTCCTGATTCCTTTGCTTGCTTGCGATCGAACGCTCCTTTCCAGTGCTTCAAAGGCGTCTGTAGATCCGGCATAGCTGAGATGAGCTGACCAAGAAGACCTTCGCCGCTGCCGAACGAGCTGAGAAGGGACATTGTATATTCGATCTGTTCGAAGCCCTCAAGCACCTTGACAAAGTCCTGCACTTTGCAGCGACCCGCGTGCACGCGAGATATTAATCTCTCGAGATCAGGCAGGCGCGACAATGATGCAGTGAACCTATCCATGACAGTGCCGTCGGCGTTGAGAGCATCTACAGCATCAAAGCGTTGATTGATCTTTCTTGCATCAGCAAGTGGGTGGCATACCCACTGCCGCATTGTACGCTTGCCGAATGGCGTGACACATCGGTTGAGCATCCTAAACAGCGTGCCTTCCGTACTACCGTCGAAGGTGTTGGCAAAAATCTCCAAATTGATCAAGCTCTGACCATCTAGAACCAAGCTGGAAGCTTTGCGGATGGGATCGTACCAGGAAAAGTTGGCACAGGTGATCAAGTCGCGTTCGATCTTGAGCATGCTCAAGTACCACACGAGAGCGCCATAGGCAGAGAACGTGTTCTCTTTCGTCTCTGCTTCTCGCAAGACCTTGGGCCAAGTGTCAGCCGCTTCATCGTCCTCAGATTTTTCGAAGTACGCTTCTGCATTCATCTTCATGCGAGCCTTGTCGGCGCTCAGGAACTCTTTATCAGGCTTAAGATAGTTCCAGATGGTGGTGGAAGGAGTGTTGTTCTTGAGAATTCGAAGCGTCCTTGAGGAGATGCAGCCCTTCTCGAGAATGAGCTCGCCAGGACGTGTCTGCGCGACAAATGTTTCGAAGCGGGTCATGTCTGCATCATCAACCCACTCCGCAAGATGGAACTGTGCAGTAGCGGTATCAACAAACGCAATGCCGAAAGTAGGCTTGCCATCGGTCTCGGTCTCCTTGATGGCAGCACAATAAGTCGCCATGTCGTCTTGAAGCATGCTGCCTTCCACAAGAGTACCGGCTGTCAGGACCGAAGCAAGCTCTCTGCGGATGACCTTCTCTTCTTTCTTCTTTGCCGAGCTCTTTTGGTCGCGTTCTCGCATGTCTTTGCCCAGGGCTGTCTCCATCTGATCAACTCTTGCGATCTTGAAGCCTTTCGCCACGAACTGATTTGCCCAGTGATCGAGACTAGCCTCTGGCACGCCAACCATTCGCATGTTGACTCGATCAGTAAGCTTAAGATCGAACAGCTGGTGGCCTATGGTAGCATCGTTCTCGTAAAGCTCGTAGAATTTGCCCTTCTTGAAGAAAACGATCGTGTCCCAGAACTTGCACTTGATCTCCCAATACTGCTTCTCGAAGGGCGAGAAATTGTTCCATGCTCCAGGCGGAACATAGAGTGTCCTAGGATCATAGTCTGGGTGATCAGGAGGGTGTCGGTCAGCATCTAGCACGACAGCTAGCCAAGGATAACGGTCTGCAGGGTCTGTGACATGAGCCTTCTGCTTCTTTGGCGGGCCATTGGTAGTCGATTTTGAGACAGCCGGACGCTTCCTTGGCTCGGTCGGCGGTGGTGCACGTGGATCAAAGGTCCACTGTTGGGCAGTCGACTTGGTTGGCAACTCCTCACTGTCTTCACGAAAAGGCGAAGGTGAAGGCGGTCTGACGGGGCTTCGGCTCGATGCTTTTGCTGAGGATGAAGCTGAAGCTTTCTTCGTAGGCTTCTTGGGCTTTTCATCGTCGTCGAGGTCGTCAGCAACGACAAAGTCGTCCATTTCTGCAGTCACGCTGTCAGCTCCAGCGCTAGGCTTTGCAGAGGTTGACATCAGGCATCGGGAGCTGGACGAGAGGACTGCAGACGTCTAGTCAAGAGATGACAGCAAAAGTGAGAAGAAGCATACCTTCACCGCAGTCCATCGCTGCTTGGGTGGCGGCATCGAGAGCGAACTCGTCATCATCCGAATCGTCCATGACACTGATCCGACGCCGCTTGGCAGCGCGTCCACTGGCTGAGACTGGCTTGAACGGAGCATCGTCGTCGTCATCGGATTCAGCATAGTCGACCTGCTTCTTGGCGTGTCGTGAGTCGGACGGGCTCGAGAAGACGGTGCCTGGCGTCTCTGTCAGGCTGTCAGCGCAGAACGGAGATGGAATGCCAAGTCTTCCACAGTGCGCACCGTTCTCCTTGTTTCTGGAATCAATCACAGAACTCTGCTGAGAGGCGGCAGGTGCAGCAGGACTACTAGCCGTGTGCTCGACCTTGGGCGTGTTCGTGTCCGAAGCACGCTTTGCCGGTGTGTGTGTGCTGCTTGCCGGCGCCGGACCAGCTTGTTTCTTGAAGAAGCCAGCAATGCTCGGCTGCTTCTGCTTCTGGCTGGAGGAAGTGCTCTTCTTCAGGCCGGCTCCAGGAGTGGCAGACTGGCTGCTATCCGTTCGAGCCATAGCGGCGAATTGATTCTAGGTAGTCGAGCCCGTCACTCGCAAAAGCGATGGAGCAAAACAAATGCAGATGCAAGAGTCGATGGAGACGCGGTCGCCCTTCGCCAGGACGCGTCGACGCGGACCCCTGCAGATTGGCTTGGCGCGGTCCGAGCCGGGCCCTCCGAATAAGCGAAATGGCAAGCGAAAGTATGGCTTCCCTCTCACGTTGCAACTTGCAATCCATCCGATGCATCGCTGGATATGCCACGATCGCTGCTGAGTCGCCTGGCATCCGGGACCTCATATCTCTGCCCTCGATGCGCCCTTCGAACGGCTCTCATACAACGCCGCCGCTTCTCGACTGCGCGATATGCACGTCAAGGCATCAGCGTGTTGCGCATGCTCGAAGAACGAGGTCTCGTCAATCAAATTGCCGGGTAGGCCAGCTGGGCCCGTAGCACTCAAAACGCCGTCTGAGAATATCGCAGGGACCGCGCGACTCTCGAGCGCCTGCTGGATGCCCGGAAGACGGGCTTCTATGCCGGCATCGACCCTACAGCTTCTTCGCTACATTTAGGCCATCTACTTCCCTTAATGGTACTCTTTTGGCTCCATCACCATGGTCACTATACTGTTAGTCTGATTGGAGGGGCCACAGCAAAAGTGGGAGATCCGAGTGGACGCCTCACATCGCGAGCAAAGACCGCCGAGGATGTGATCGATTCCAATTTTCGCAGTCTCCATGCTCAGGTCGGCAACTTGTGGGAGAGCGTGATCAAGTATGGGGCAAGACGCAAAATTGGTACCAGTCTTGGCAAGAGAGAGCTGTTGAACAATGCGGAATGGCTGGACCATCTAAAGATTCTCACATTCCTGAGAATGATGGGAAATGGTGCTAGGTTGGGCGCGATGCTGAGCAGAGATACGTAAGTACGATTGAGGCAGGCGCCATTGAGCGTGGGCTGACGGGCTCATCAGTGTCAAGAACAAGATGGAACAAGGCGATGGCATGTCTTACTCAGAATTTACATATCCTCTGCTCCAGGCATGGGATTGGTGGCAGATGTACCACGATCGTTCTGTCCAAATACAAATTGGCGGCGGCGACCAGTACGGCAACATCATCGCTGGCATTGATGCTGTGAAGCATATCGCGCAGTATGCTTCACAGTCCGAACATCAGAAGAAATGGCTGGATCAAGAAGGACGCTTGAAGGACGATTTATCGCCAATGGGCCTCACAGTACCGCTTCTGACGACAAGTAGCGGAGAGAAGTTTGGAAAAAGTGCTGGCAATGCCGTTTGGCTGGATCGGAGCATGACAAGTCCGTTCGATCTCTATGGCTTTCTTCTTCGCTCTGCAGACGATGACGTCGAGCGGTACCTCAAGTTATTCACGTTTGTGCCCACCACAGAAATTGACACAGTAATGGAGGCCCATCGCAGCAACCCTGGACAGCGGAGAGCCCAACATCAGCTTGCGACTGAAGTACTGGAGCTGGTGCATGGTGCCGAAATAGCAGCGAAAACACGATCTGAGCATGAATGGTTACGAGCTCCAACACTTGCCACTCTTAGTCGATCGTCGGATAGCGAGAATGAATCGGCCTCCGCAGACAACGCTGCAAAGCGTACTAAGCTACCTAAGTCCCTGGTCTACAACACGCCCTTTTCGAGAATCTTGTATCATGCCGGCCTGGTAGGAACAAAGTCCGAAGGCGCACGAGTAATTGGAAAGAACGGTGCCTACGTTGCAACGGCTTCAGGTCAATCTAACATCAGCGATGAGGCCCAATTGGGGTTCGTACAGATCAAAGAGCAGAAGGCTTCGGAAGTTCAGAACCTCGTAGTTGACGGATTACTAATTTTGAGGCTTGGGAAGTGGAAAGTGAGGGTGATAGAAATAGTTGAAGACAGCGACTTCGATGCAGACGGCACAGATGCGCCTGGCTGGAAAGAGTTCAAGGAGACTGCTCGATCCAGGCTATAGAGTGTCCTCTGCAGGACAAATGCTTTCGTAATCATCATACGCTATCACATCACATCCGACGTTAAAGTCAGTCTTGGCCCAAGAAAGCCTTTCCTGTTAATGCACGATCGCCCTTCTTCGCTCGAAGACACCAGCAGTTGACACCGTAGGGTATGGGTCACGCGCTCAACACTTTCGTGACGCCCGGCTCAATTTTCTCCAGCCTTTCACGCAACTCGCCCCAAACTCGTCTCTGGATCTCCGGACCTTCAGGACCTTCTACTAAGACCGAACATTTCTGTACTTGAGAATCACTCAGATACTTGCCGTGACTCTCCTGACCTCTCAATCCGGCATCGACAAGTGTACGGCTCCCGACTTCAGTAGTCCGGCACATGATAAGTTTAATAAACTTAATGATCGGATTCGAGATCTCCCTCATCAGTTCGCTATGGCACCAGCCAGGATTGACGAAATTCAGCGTAAACTGCTCGCCCAATTTCGGATTCTCCTTAACAATCTCGCGAATACTGACGACTTCGAGGAATTTGCTGACATTGTAGCGATCCGCCATTCGAGCTTCCTCCTTCGAGTTCAGGGTCGAGAAGATTGAGGAAGCCTGTCGTTCTGGGAAGGAGGTGAAGTGGTGAACTTCGGAGCTGACGATCGTGAGTGTCGGGAGGATGTTGTATTTTGTTGCTGTCTCGCGGAGTTTTGGGATTACGAGGAGTGCGAGGAGAAATGTGGAGACAACATTGACCGTGATTGTGCTTTCGTTGTCTTCTGCCATGGAGTACTTCGCTGTTGCGATGCCTTTATTGGAGTCAGCCACTGTTCATGTAGCATTGTCGGAAACAGGAGGCACTCACCAGCATTCTCAATTATGATATCGACACGTGGAAGCGTGTTGACTCTCTTGGCAAACTGCTTAACGCTCTCGTAACTCGCCAAGTCTAGCTGCCACACTTCAATCGCACCTTTCCGGCCAGTGGACTGCTCAATGTCTTGCTTGGCTGCCTCGCCTTTCTCTGCGCTACGGCATGCGATTATAACCCTCTCGGCGTTCAGCCTAACATAGTGGCGAGCCGCTTCCTTTCCAAGACCAGAATTTGCGCCGGTGATGATGACGGTCCTGCCCGTGCAGTCGTTTGTCGGCTTTGGTGGTGTGACTGCAATTTGGCTGTAGAAGAAGTGAGGTAGATGTTCGAAACCCATGCTGCTTTCGGTTCCGGTACTATTTGTAAAGTCAAGTGTTGAGCTTAGAAGTGGTGAAACGCTGCAATCGATGTCGTATACTGTAAAGAGTGTTGTAGCAGCAACAGAGATACTGCTCTCATTTAAGCGTCCAAGACGGGCTAATGAGAAGCCCGCAATCATAGTACTGCGGATGTAGGCATGACGGGATGTGGTTGCTCCGCTCAACCACGCTGAGACTAAAGCGCTACTCGTCCGGACATAACAGACTTTGGCGAGCCATCTGTAGACCACCTTTCTCTTCGAAATTCCCTTCGAAAGGGTTATCGCAGAGCCCGAATCGTCTCGGAGAGGTGATGGATCTGTTGATCGCGTCATAGTGGTCAATCATGAATAACATGTGCTCGTGGCCTTCTCGGCCCAAACTACGGTAATGGCAATGAGCATATTCGCGAAAAGGAGGACGTCAAGAGTACTTCCCCTCTTCCACAGCTGCATTAGTACCTATGAGCTGAATACTGCCCAAACGACGGTCACTGTAGAATTTGTCAAGGACATCAAGTTGGCCATTAGTTCACTCTAAACACCGCTGAGAGCAAGGAGGACGGAGATACGAATTGCTTCAGGGCCGCGGCAGGAACCGCGGAGGCCGCGCGAGCCAGCAAAATGTCGCGCGACCGTACGTATCGTCTAGTGCTATATCTTTAGTACATGCATTCATGAGTGTCATCTTTCAAGCCCATTTCCCGAGAATAGCCATTAGAAGAGCTCCAAGGACCATCCAGACAACGGCTGTGAGGACCTCCTTCAAAGGGGCCGTCTGCATGTGCGACGAGAACATGAATTCATGCGCCATTAGCTCAACCAAACCAGTGTAGATCAGAATGCCTGCCGAGATGGAATCGAAGACTCCGTTCACAATCAGAGTCGTCTGACTTTCCGGATCGAACGTCTGTCGCACACCGATACCAATCGCTGTGGCAATCGGGGTGGAAAGAGCATAACCGAGGCCCATAATGTATGGTGTCCATCGTCGGTCCTTTGACCATCGAATGCTCCCAAGACGAGAGCCCAGTGCAAGACCTTCGAAGGTCTGATGGAAAGTCAGCACTATATACAAGGTGACGAACTCGGCACCTGAAACTGCAAGTGTAAGGCCGATGAAGATAGAGTGGAAGACAACCTATCAAAAATCTTAGCAAAATATCGAGGATGCAAGGGCAGCAACACTTACACCAAATTCGAGAATGAATATTGCTGTCATCTGGGCGGCATAACTTTCGGGGTTAAATGTTTGAGAACGACCATCTTGTTTGGCAGCTCGGGCGGAGCCGGGATGGTCCCGTGAATGCGAGAGATGGTCGTCGCCCGGTACGTAAGGACTTGTTGGACAGCGGCTTTCATGTTGAGGCGAAGCGCGCTCAGGCGGAGGTTCAAGAGATGGCTCTGACGGTTCATCCATATAGTAAGTGTCCTTGTTCTTGGGCTCCAGCATTGGGCTCCGACTTTGACCTTGGGTTTCACGGACCTCGTTGCTTTCTTCATGCTCATGGGGATCACCATGAGAATGCGAGTGACCGAACTTTGCAAAGCGCCTGGGTGAGTAACAGGTCAGCGAAGGTCTCGGATGCGATTGTCTGGCACTCTCTGCCTGCTTACATGGTCATAAGCTCGAGGAAGAACAGAACAAATACCGTCATAAGACAAATGCCAGCCACCCAGTCATACTCGGTAATGGGCCCCGAGAGGCATTCGTTGGATAGTGCCTCGTATGCTGGCGACAGCAGGTGAATGAAAGCTGTAGCCACTATAACTCCACTGCCGAAGTACTTGGCGAAGCTGGTCTCGCATTAGCAGTGTTGCAATGCCTGCATCGATGTCTACGTACAAGAAAGCCCATTCAGGAACGGCTGCGCCTCGATGTCTCGCTGCGTATACCTGAGCACTGTTAACGTCCGGTCAACATCAGTGTTAGTAGGTGTTTTGCTTGCCGGAAATATAGCGCCAAGTGCACTGCCGATGAGGATCACGAAGATTGCGCTGATACGCACGCCAATGCGTCCGTCGAAGTCATTGCCCGTCTCGCATTGCGACATCTTGTCTTCCTAGCGAGCGTATGTTCTTTGCTTTGCCCTGTGTGCTCAATCAGCAGAGCGAAGGAAGTGGGACTACGGGAGAAGGCTGTTACAAGAATCCATCTTGAGCACCTTGATGAACAAGTGCGGGATCTCAGAACTGTGATGGAAGGCGCAAGTTCGGAAACCGGAAGCAAGTGCAAATATGAACCACAGGTCCTGCTGCTTGCTGGATATTAATAATGTGCCACGGCGCGTAAGGCGATACGCGTCCTTGTTCCTGAGCAAGCATTGATGGAGACAGGTCTCCAGCTTGCGGCCAACCTTCTCGCCATTCCCGACCTGTAGGCAAAACTACAATTTCACACCACAATTCCTCAACGTTTGCAAGTCTGGGCGCACACTGCGAACATGGGCTGGTTTGAGAGCTGGTCAGGCGCCGGCAAGTCCACAAACGACCCGTACAGCAAGCTCGATCCTCGTCTCCGTGACTTTCTCGAGAAGGAATCACCTTCACACCAAGCCGGAGGCTCAGCCGATTCTCCTTCCAGATCAGCGCCTGTATCGCAAACGACGCATGCAGCGCCAAATACATACAGATCACAATTGGGCTTGACCTCTGCCGGTGTAGGCTTCAAGAACCAGGAGACCATCGCAGAAGACCGACCCTCAGTACCTGCAGAATCATTATTCCAAGACGGGCGCTATGCACACCTTTGGAAGAATTATCGACCTCAAACGGAAGCGGAAGGAGCGGGCAAGACAGATCAAGACCGACTCGCAGACGTAATCACGGAATATAAGAATCGTAAGGCTGATATCGGCCGCGCAGCGCTGGAGAATTGTGTGGAATACCAGCTGGCTGAGAGAGATTGCTTGACGAACGGCTCTCTGTGGAAGAAGATGAGTATGTGCCGAGAGGAAAGCAAAGAGTTCAATAGATGCTACACCATGCAAGCTCGATTCCTGTCTGCTCTAGGGTATCTCTCGGCCCAGCAAAGCGCAGAGGAGGAAGAGAAGATACAAATGCATTCTGACAAGCTGTACCACGAGATGCTCGAGCGCGAACGCGTCCAACAAGAGGCCGCCAGGCAAGGCAGAGAAGAGGAGCAGCTTCCTTCTCTTATGGATCCAGAGAAAACGATGAAGGCACTTGGCCCTGATAGTTCGTGGGCTCGTTCAAGACAGCGAGCACTAGAGATGGGCATGTCTACGAACCTCAGCTCTTACACGCCGGAGAAGCAGGATGAAATCAAGAAACGAATTGAAGGCCTACCGCCCCGCGCGAAGGAGCTCGAATTGCAGCTCATTGCTGCTGAAGCTCGCAGTCAAATGGACTACGCTGAACGACTCGTGGAGAACATGGAGACGGAGAAGCGACACCGCGAAGAGCGGCGAGAGCGAGGTAAGGAGACGATTGGCGACACATTGCGTCGCCTATGGGGTTCGTAGTGATGCAGTGCACTCTGCATCTCGATAGCGAAGGCAGAGCAGACTTGCAAAATGCAGTGAAGCCGCTGTCGTTAATCACTTCAGCTGCGTCAAATTTTGATGATCGGAAACGAGAGCACAGTGGGTCGCGGCCTCCGAGCCAGCTTGACCCAAATTGGCAGTGAAACACAAACAGCTCGCACCATCTCCATCGACAACAACTTTTGGTGCAGTCATCAACAACGGCAGCATGAGTACTGCATCATCTCCCAAGCATAATCGAAACGAGCGGCATTTACAAAGACAACGAGGCGCCGGCGCACGAAACCTGACTACAAGTTTCGGTTTCGTTCTTGGACTCCCTCTCGACTTGCCCGCACAACCAGTCGCCGATTCCATTGAGCCGCCTGCGAAGCGTCGAAAGGTCTGCCGCGAGAGTGGAAACGTACGCGGAAATGCTGCAAACTATGCCGAAGTCTCACCAGAAAGAGAGAAGAGTATACACGAGCTCCAGCCGACATCTGGCTCGCGCTGCCGACCCAGGCTCAATACTCTACCGGTAGAGAAGGATGTATTGGCAAAGTTGCAGACAGGTGAAGGCTTCGTGGAGACTCGGCCTGTCGTGGGGAAACGAGGAAGACCCAGGAAGGTTTGCGTAAGAGACGAGTTCACGGTTACGGACACGGTGGCAGTCACGCCAGGTCTTGTTTCGGCAGTGGCGGAAATAAGAGATGCCCCAGCACCGCTCAAGAAAAGACGTGGGCGACCGAGGAAGACTATTCCGTTGAGTCTGAACAAGGACCCTGCGGCGACTCGGGACGAATTTGCAAAAGCAACCCATTTACCCGTAAAGAAAAGAGGGAGGCCCAAAAACGTCTTTGCAACAGCCGCCGAGATTGCAGCGTTGAATCAAGACTTTGCAAGCGCGGATTCAGGAAAGCTCATTGCGCATAATTTCTCAATCGTGCCGCCAGATTTGCAACAAGGGCAGGCCCAGCAACTCTTGAAGCCACTGGCCACTGAAAGACTGGCAGTGCGACCTAGAAGACAAGCCGCAACGAGTGCTATGAGTAAAATGTTGGCAGTCTTCATCGAAGAAGAGCTGCCAGTTGATAGCAAGCGACGCGAACCGACGGATGAGTCCACCAAGAGGCAACGCAGAACTGCTCCCACTGCCAGCACGTCGAATCGGCTGAAGAGATCGGATTCGTCTTACACAATTCGTGAAGATACTGTAGGTGCTCCGACAGGATTGAAAGATCCTGAGCGCGCGTGGCAGTTGAGAGCGAAGGACAATGCTTCTCCAGGGCGGAAGCCACTTGCCGCAGCTGAAGTAAACTCTATGACAATAGAAGCGCGACCGTCTAAAGCACTGGTGAAAGAGTGTGGTCCGAGGCAGCGCCGCCCCAAACAGGTCGTACTCGCTGCTGGCAAAGATAACGACCACAAGCAAACACAGATTCTTCAGTAACCAACTGCGCTCCTCGGCTCCGGACTCCCGAAGCGCATTGATGATTTGACACGCGCCACGGTCACTCATCGAAGCACAGCAAGAGAAACTGGCCACGTTTGTTGCAAAGTCTGAAGTCAACAGAGCCAATGGATCATTCTAAAATTGCCGCCACATCTTCGGTTATAGATAGCACGAAAGGGACGCCCGCCAGCGACCAGGATATATCAAATGTCTCGAGAGCCGGGAATGAGCCAGGGCTAGATGCTGAGGGGGCCCAGGTCAGTTCCGAGCAGAGGAACCTGGTAAGCACGCAAAACGATACAGCCATGACAGTCGGTGCCAACAAGGAGAAGTCATCCTTGCCAGGCGCAGTACCTAGTGCGGCAAGTAGTTGACTCTCGAGCTCGAGGCCGGAAGCAAATGGAAAGTGGAGACTGCCCTACACGCACTAAAGCAATGGACAGAACATCGATCGGGGAAATGTTTCGCAATGGAGGACACGCACTTCTCTACGCAGAGCTCCCATTTCCAAGCCTGCAAAATGCTCACCAGGTGGTCATGGTAATTCTGAGATGGACCTTGACGAGATGCTTTCCAGCATAGCAGCTTACGCCGCAAACAAGCATCGCTACCAAGCGGCATCCAAGCGTAATGGGCCTCACCGGACATGATGACAAGAGTCCATGCAATTCTCCGCTAGCGCTTTATTATCCGTCACTGGCATCAAATTAGCACTTTCTGCCGACGGAGGAGCGTATTCCGGCAGTCCTCAAATGCTCGTGCGCGAAGAACGTTTCACGATTCCAGCTTACATTCTTTGCTCTCTTCATCAACCAGCTCGAACACAAGCCGCGTGTATGCGAGCCCGCGTTCTGAGGCGTAATCTGCACGATTTGACTGAAGACGTTATTCATGCGCTAGATGGGCTTGCCCCGAGGACAACGCGGTGCCAGTCCACCGAAACGGAAATCGTTCCTTGACTGTCAATTATTTAAGTAGACGCCGCGAGTTCCGATCAATCCTCCACAAAGGCCTTGCTCTCGGTCATCTCCGATCACCACTTACCGTTTCAATCGATCTGTTCCCCCAGAATCTCCAATTCGCTGTAGTGCAAGTCATAGGAGCCCTCAGGGTTTCGTTCCTCGTGGTATCACAATATCTGGTAGGTTGTGGCTACGACAAGTACCCTTGCGCGTAATATTGCCTTCACCGTCCAGAAGCGCATTTGTGTTCCACCAAAGGGGTTCAGATGGACTTGGATCCTTCATCAGACCCTCGACCGCTGAAATGTATCAGCGTATCATCATGAACCTGCACGAACGGACGGACCCATGCTGAATACCATCGGCTCTTTGCACGGAAATGCTACGGTGAACAAAGCAACAGCTGAAGCCTGTGAGGCCGCCGGCCAGGACTCAGGCATCACGCTGTCGACTAGTAATTATACTCGCAGTCGTCTTCCCGAACATATCCCAAACTCCACCAAAATGGTCCCCGGTCAGTATGTGGCGTATGTACTCGCTGATGATGACACGAAGCCTTTTCGTGCATCTCATCAATGACTACCATTCCTCTTCAGCGCCGACAAATTTCCTCCTATCGATTCTCGAAACTCTGCACTTTGCGAAGACGGCACTCACGTGCTGCATGACGTTGAGTGATCCGCAGATCAAATTTCCTGAGAGCAGACAACCAACACCATGGATGCTCCCAGCGCGGACATGTGGCATGGATCATGGACATGGGCTTGAACAGCCGATTCGAGCCGGCCGTCGCCAGCGAAGGCGCATTGACATGGAACAACGTTACAGAATAGGACAATGGACCATGAACTATATGCCTGCCCTCGAGGCTGTCGGGAGAAGTGGTGTTGTGCATCTAACCCTTGTTCTTATTTCCGCTTAGTCCCCTGCCGCACGTGCGACATGGATAATGAGGAGGCATCATCCTGAAAGCCAGGAATGAGTGGGGTCGATTCTCACACGAGCCTGGGTGTACCAGCATCATCCAGGGACCATTGAATAGATTTGGCCCATGGGTCAGACTCAGCGCTCTCCGACACCACTTCACACCTCTTGCGCTTGTTCTTGACGATGCTGTCGACTTCCATTTGTGAAACGGAGCAGTTGGTATGAGTCTCAGCCTGGATATGGGCTTAACGATGCTGGATACGGCCGCATATTGGTCTGCAGGGTCGCTAAGACATCACGCGGACACGAGGCCAGTAAAGATATGCTACGATGACTGCTTCAAATGCTGAACCAGGCAACGTTCTTGCAAAGTCGGATCCTTGGCGCGAAAAAATGCTAGCCATATTATTATGCAGGACTCCATACTGACAAGCACTTCTCCGCTCGATTTTCTACGCTTTCATCAAGCTCTAACTACTGCTCGTCACTGGCAACGCTGAACCGACGCGGTGGAACGCCCGATGTAGGTTGGCCAGGCGTCAAAAAACCTCCATTTGCTCGCAAGTGCAAGTGGAGGCAAGAGTAAACGGAATCCGTTGATTGATGATCAATTTACTACATGTTCAACAGCCGTCAGTGATTTTTTTATTTCTTTTAGGACCTCGCTCAAGACATTTTTACTGCCATTGTATTACCGCCAACATGTCGTGTAGGTGTAGATAGACGATTGTGCAGTCGGACCAACACTCTATTCTGACTCGCTGTGCCGTCAAAGGCCGCCGGCATTGTGACAGAAAGTTTTGGACCCAGATCTTCGAGGCTAAAACCGAACGACCCGGCATTGTAGGTTTCTCTTCCGAAGCTCACTAAAGTAACGCCACAAACATTTCAGCTGTCCGCTACTTCTCATCATGAAAGTTGTACAATAGATAAGAGGCGCATATTACATATGTTGCTGATCAGTCTCAACACATATTCCTAGGGATGCAGCACGCATGGGGAGCAGCCCATAGGGTAGAAGCGTACCGGAGAATCGCCACCAATATCACTGTCGGTGGCTCGCTCCTTCGAGCCACCACTTCAGTAGTTCCTTGCTCAAGCCATTGCTTCGTATGGCGCTCGACTCGAGATAGAATCGTCGATCTTTTTTCTTTTGGGTGGGGGGCATCTGGAAAGGCAGATGACACCCCGGCCTTTCAGCAACGCATCTCTTTCAGACGTAAGAGCATGTTGAGCGTCATAATTCATCGGCATGAGAATTTCGACTGCTTACAAGCATCTCAGGAGCCTGCGCCGATACGTTATTTGAGCCATGGCAGGATGAGGGTCGGTCCATCAATTGTGGAGGACCGAAGCGGCACGAGTAGATACTAGATATGCCTACTACAACGGCTGCTCAACATGTTTCTCCTCTCATGGCTCGTAAGAAAAAGCATGATGATGCGGTATCTGCATTGGCCTCGGTGTAGTACAGTATACGGTAATCACTCGTGCCATTGCTCTTTCATCACCCCAGATATTGTACTCGAAACGCCTGTTGAGTATCGATTTTAACACACGCGCGTGTTGGGTGTTCGTTTTCTGCTCGTCTCGGTCCTCTGACCCAATTCGAGGACAGTGCCAATCGTTGCGCATTCATAAACGAAATGGCGCGATTGATTGGCGCAAAGACGCACCCCGTGGGCCGTGGGCTTGCCGCTGGGATCCTTGCACGATACTGCACTCATGTCTCTACGGATCACGAGATTTACCATGTTAGAGGACGAGACATCGAACTGAATTTCATTGGGCTTTGCTTCTCCGGACGCCTGCCCTCGCTCTGACGCACAGGCAGGAGGTGACAACGAGCTCGTAGGTAGGTGGTAATGGAAATTTGTAGATGATATTGTGACACATACTGTGATCGTGAGATCTCGAGACTCTACGGTCCATGCAAATTCGCAGAAACAAAAAAGAACATTCGTGCCAGGGGTATCTCAGCGCACCATTGGTCCGGTCCATAGCTTACACAAGAAAATTATGCGCCACGTTCTCGCAATATGCTTCGCAAAGGGGTATCAAGAAGTACAAAGTTGCAAAATGGAGGTCCGCTGTAGGCTGCGCAAGAAAGACGCGCGCAAATCCTGCCCCAACTCGAAATTTCTAGGAGATGTAAAATCCAGATATACTCAGAAATGTCCAAGCTAGTCGGTGATCGAGTCGTGCTGCTTTTGCTCAGCACATGCGGCTAAGCTCGCTGACCTATGGTCAACGTGGATCCTTTGGATGACCAAAACCCCGTCGCTCGGCGTATGGGTTCCATGGACCTGTTTGGGGAGAAGCCTGCATCAGCTGATGTGCACCTGGTGGTGCTTGTGCGGATGTCGGTGTTGGAAGAGGCCCGCGAATCGAAGGAGAGGGCAATGGTCCCGAAGCGTGGTGGACTGCTGCTGGCTGTGATTGCGGCTGAAGGGGGTGGCCGTAGCCCTGCGGAGCGTAGCCTGATTGATATGCCGTCCCTGGCGGGGGTGGAAGTGGGTTGGATGCCTGTGGCGGGGGCGGAAGTGATAGTGTAGAAGTCCTTCTCCTCACATTTCTCCCTTCGTCCGGGCTTCGCCCACCTTGGTCCTGCATCGTCATGTAGTCTGCGGTTCTGTTCGAACCAAGAAAGCCTGAGCTTCTCCGGTGTCGAGGAGATTGAGGTCGCGGAAAGTGACGGTCACCACCAGGAACTTGTAAAACAACACCGGCCATATAATCCCTCTCCCTTTTGTAAAAGTCCATGTCTTCGCTGAGCTCTTTCACTTGCAGCTCCAGTCGCGATATCGTCGACGAAGCTTCCTTTTCCTTCTCCTTACGTCTCTGGCGAAAACGTGCACTGGCGCCCGCATTCCGTCTACGTTTCTCGTCGGCAACTCGCGAAGCTGCCTGTACATCGACGGGCAGCTGAACAGTGCCCGAAGTCGTCTCCAACGTCATCATCTGGTAGACATTCTGTGCCCCTGACGAAGAAATCGGTACTCCAACGGCTCGTTGCCGATCTGGGCCCATGGAGGTTGGGGCACTCGCAGCACCTGAACCCAAATGCTCGGCTCCTCCAGGATATGCAGACGCCAGAGTGGGCATCGATGTGGAAGCATAAGTTGCAGCGGGTGACGTTGGACCTGCTTGACTGAACGATGAATAAGACGATCGCGGGCTTGTGCTCTCCGAGGTAGGCCTTCCTGGTCGATTGGTGCTGCTCCCGCCGGGCCGGTGGGACGTTGGAGGTAATTGAGCAGATTGGGCAGATGTGGGAAATGCGTAGCTTTGACGCATCCCGGCAGGCGGAGTCGGCAGAGGTGGTGCACCTGCAGTTCCAGGCTCGATGGCATAACTTCGACTTCGTGGTGAAACAGCGAAGGGGGCTTGCTGAGCAGTGTAAGTCGGATAGGATGAAGAAGTGGTCGAAAGGTGATTCAAGCTCGCTGCACGATGTAATGAGGGCGACCTGGGGGTCAGGATTCTGCGTGGCGCTCGGTCGGCGGGGAAGGAGGTGACGGGGTGCATGGACGAGGGCGTCGGAGTTCCACGAGCCGATTGAGTGAGTTGATGCTGAGAGGCCAGAGGGGGAAGTATGGGCAAAGAAGCGGTGGGCGAGTCGAGGTGAGAGGCCTTGCGCCTTCGGGTGGTAAAGCTGTCGTCTCCATGGGTGGGGTTTAGTATGGATGCTACACCGACAGACCTCGAGGCTGGAGGAAAGCTGCCACCGGAGGCACTTGGGGCCTGGGGCAGTGGAGGCAGCTCCATGGTTCTGCCATTGCCCGTTGGTGGTCGATGGAGTGCGGGCGAGGTCAAGCTGGGAGTGGTGGTCACCGGTCGAGGGCCATAGTGATCAGAAGGCGAAGAGGTAGGAGGGTAGTGTTGGGGTGGCAGCTGTACGTCGTTACCACTAGCAAGCAGAGTATCGGGAGCACGCTGTTCTCTGGGCCGATCGGACATGAAATGCTTCGCTAGACTACCTGCGTACTCCCGTGGTTTGGAGCATGAATCCGAGTGGTCGGGCGTTGGGGGGCCCGGAAAAGGTCGTCGGCCGGAGCACGGAGGGGCGTGGTGCTTTTGCGGCGTGTGAGGATGGCCTGGGGACAACGAAGGGATGCCGTGGTAGGCAAAAGGTCCACGGTGGTGACTCTGGTGAGTGTGAAAACGATGGACGTCTGTGGCAGCCACGTTGGCTGATGACGTGGGACGCCGAGACGTCCCGGGTGGGCAGCGCAGCACGCCAGGCGTCCTATATGGTGTTCGCGAGGCAGCGGCAAGGCTGGGCGAGGGCTGTTGCTTCACGCTACCACCACATGAGCACCACCACGCTCATTCCAGCGAAACCTGCCCCGCGTGTCCGTGAGCGTGAGCGTGAGCGTGAGCGTGAGCGTGAGCGTGAGCGTGAGCGTGAGGCGAGAGATGGAGGCAGGCGCAACGCAGAGGCAGAGGCAGGCGCAACGCAGACCCAGAGGCAGGCGCAACGCAGGCCCAGAGGCAGGCGCAACGCAGACCCAGAGGCAGGTGCAGTGCAGAGGCAGTTGCCCGTTGCCCGTTGCCCGTTGCCAGTTGCGCTTGCCTCGATCAGCCGGCTGCTGAGATTAGCGATGGGGAGGAAGGCGAGGATGACTTGGCGGCGTGGATTGGGTGGTGAGTGGTGACGCTTCAATACGAGCTAGCAGGTGCGGCCGGCCGATGCTAGAGAGCGAGGAGTGGTGGACTGGCCGCGATCAGGGCGTGACGAGTGATATAGGCGGTGTCAAGACTATGAACGGACCTCCTGCGCGGCACGAGCAAGACACATGTCTGCCATTCTGCCAGTGACTTGGTGAGCGAGCATGCGAGGTGCGCCCCAGGTATTGCGCCCCAGGCCCCAGGCCCCAGGCCCCAGGCCCCAGGGGATGCTCATGCTCATGCTCATGCTCGAAAATGCACCGGGGCCGGTCTTCTGGCATCTGCTCGCACGCTGTCTGCAACGGCAGCAGAAGTGACTTTGCATAGGAGCCGGCCCGCGGCACCGGCACCCATGACTCGCTTGAGCTCGAGCTTGCACACTGCAAGCTTGATGCACTAGCGTTTGATGAGCAGGCCGTCCAGCACTCTTGACCGTCTCGGAGGTTGACGTGAGGCCTAGTCGAAGTGTATGCGTGCGACGTGCGTGCACACTGCACCAGCCTCACCCGGTTTCGCGCAAACCCACTCCTCTGGTCCAGGGACCTTCGATACAAGCCGCCGGCGCAGGCCCGCGACAATAATAATCATAAGCATCTGCCCGTTGCCCGTTGCCCGTTGCCCGTTGCTGGCTGCCTCTCGAGTCTCGACCTGAGCTGTCCTAGGCCCATGCGCTTGGGTGAACGGCGACGAGGATCACCTAGGCGGACGAGATGATGTGATTATTGTTGCAGTCATACCTCACCATGCAGTGTGCACATATGATGCCGCAGTAGCCTGTCCTGCCTGTCAGCTCTTGCCTCGACCTGCCTGCTTCTAGTATCATATGTATCCTCCCGACTGGCCCGGCGCCATGCAAGCAGCCATCCATCCATCCATCCATCCATCCATCCACATGGCCTGATAAGCCAACGGAGCCAACACGTCTGCAGAAGGATGCTGCACATAGGCCCATAGGCTTTGCTCTCGCAGCTGGTTCCTGAGGGATCTTCGTCAAGCTCCCACGCAGCCATTCATATGATGGCCTTGCACACGCTGCACACGCCACACGGCACTTGTTTCTACTCGGCGCTCATCGATTTCATGCAGCCGTTGTCCTCATCAAAGTGCCCGTGGGCTTGAACCAGCTCGCACGGCGCGCTGCTTCTCTGCCCCAAGTCACGGCTTACTCCTTCACGAGGCGTCCATGGCTTGCAATAGCACACTTCTGCAATGCCAGTAGAATCTCGTTGGTCGCTGACTCTGAATTTGCCGACCTGCCGTCCAGCTCGCTGCCCAATAGCAATAATAATGTGCTAATGACTTGCGCCGTCCCTTTCCCGTCGCCGCCGGCTGCAGATCACGATGTCGAGGCCCTTGCCAAAGTCGCCATCGTCTTTGCGAGATTGGCTGTCGGCGGGTGCGACATCCCAGCACACCTTAGACCCGACCGAGCGGATTAAGCTGAGAACCTACCTTCGGTTCTGTCTGCAGTGGCGCTGCCGGTTCTCACCTCTCCCGCAAGCTCGGACGCTGCACCGTTGGCCAATTGCGCGCGCAGGTGGAGAAGGTCAAGTGATGCAGGCTGCATTTGGCGGCCAGCGCATGGCCGACCCTCAGACGAAATTCGGAGGCCTCCATTGGCCACAGACGACGTTATTCAGTGACGTGCACCTATCACATGCGGTGCCAGCGCCAGCGCTAGTCGATGCCACAGCAGAAGCAACATCATCTCACACGGCTACCACCGCTTCGACATCCGTCCCCTGATGATGCTCTTGCACATTATTACCGAATTCGATACTCGTGCAGCATCGCAAGGTGCGCTACGAAAAAGGCTCACTTCGAACCTTGATCTAGCCCGCTCCCTTCTAGAAGCCTTGCATAGAACTATACCACGTGTGCATAGCTAGTGGAGCGCGGATCTCAACCTAAAACTCGAGCCGATGTACTTCATTCGCGCCGCTCCCATAGCACCGTCTGCAGGTTTGCTCCTGCATCACCATCATCAAAGCTTTGGCTTGACGACGGACCTCAACGCGTTCACCCCTTTGAGTTAGTCAAGACTCCTGTCCATCCGCAGGCGCACACGTCAGGAGCTTTTCCTCCTGGAAGAATGGAAGGAAGATGCCGGCATGCCAATCACATCCTCGCCAAAGCAGCGGCTTGTCGCAGCTTTTTCGCCGCTGCGAGTCAAGGTCACTGCTGCGGAAGATTTCCTGAGCGATTGCGCCAGCCACCTGCTCTGAAGACTGCTTACCTCGTCGCAGCTGCATGTCTACTTCGTGTCACCCAACAGCCTCCGCCGGCGCCGGGAGACTCAACTCGTATCATGGCAGAAATCATGTAGAACCGTTCGCGCGACCTGGGCAGTGCACATCCACTGTCATGCGTGCCCGGGCCTTTCTTTCGGCCTCATCTGCTACACTAAGCGCATTGCCACGTGCGCCTATGAAACGCTAAGGTGAAGTGGTGCGCGCCATGCCGTCTGACAACGACCTAAGTGCGGCCAGCGAAGACCACGACCACACGCTCTACTTCGTCGGTTACAGCCTTTGGAACTGTTTACGCGCCATTGTTTGGCGACTGTGGTGATGCCACTGCTGTACGGCTAAGATTGCGGTACTGGGGCTTGAATGATGCCATTCGGCGTGCTACCCTGCTTCACTAGGAAGCCTTCCACGTGTGACGAGCGCCGAACGAACGGCACGTACTCCACCTTTTCCCACCTCATCGTATCTGTCCAGTGTCCACTACTTGTGCAATACCGTACAGTATGCTTCTACAAAGTCCAAATTCTTGCCCAACCGCTCTTGAACCATGCTTTCTGATGCAAGCAATTCCCGAAAAGGAGGCAGACCCGATCCAACACACAGAGAGTTCGGCTTTCTGCTCATTGCAGATGCACTTGTCATCGGTCTGCAGCTTCAATTGTGCCTCGGTGTCTTTCATCACTTCCTTGTCTCTGGGCATCGAAGGATCATAGTAGTGACTTGACAGAACAGCATGGACAAGCTAGTACATTTCGAGGATCGAGTAGGTAGTATTTCGGTGGATAATAAGGAACCGCCACCGGCCGGCCATGTCTACACTTTGCAAGTAGCCACCATCCCTTCAGCTGATTTATGCATGGTGAACGTTATGGCTACAGGGCATCAAAGTGGGGCCAAGTATGTCAGTCATTATTTCCAGGTCTCAAGACTGCACACACGATCCTCGATAAAGGCGTGTCATGGTACTAGGGGCACACAGCCTTTCTTGTAGCCTTCCGCAGTCGCATTCCACCTTCCTAATTCGCATGGCATAATGGGAGAGAAGATCCACGCTGTTTGCGGCACGCAAGTCCACGTAAGGTCAAGCATCGTGGACGAACAATGGCCATTCAACTTGATGTCGTTTAAAAGTCTGCGGTTCACGTCAATGCCAACACTTGTTGATACGCACAAGAGAACAGACGTTGGTCGCACACGCCCGGACGTGAGTGCCATCTACGTATGTAGCGTGGGAATACACGCCCCCCCCCCATACGCAGGGACAGAGTCCCTCCTGTGGCGTGGTGGCTTGCATGTTTGACAAGATCTCCAGACACAGCATTTGTAGACAGATCCAGAGGTAGACTAGCGACACATGTTGGACCAGCATGAGACGCGTCGGCGATGTGGTTACGAACCAGATCTTCACAGCCTTGCCCTCCTCGGTACCAAAAAGCCTGGCGATGGTGTCACAAAAGCCATGGCATGCACTATCGGCCCGTATCAGGCGCTCCCCTGGACAGCCACCGTTGTTTGAGAACATGTATGGTGTGTAGAATTCATCGGCCAGCTGGAAAGGGGCACGTTCACTGAAGGTAGGGAGCGAGCAGTGGCGTCAAAGCTGCGATAGTATACGATGAAAAAGACGATGCGGCCAAGAACGTCTCTGAATATGTATCAGTGAAGTAGTACAGCTGTATGCATGTCTTGGTGTAGCACGTCAAGAAGACGTTAGAATACAATGTTGGTGCCCCAAACAATCAAACACATGCAACCTTTAGCGGACTAGTGATGTGCGGTTTCTGTTTCTGACAGGGCGCCATGCATATGACCTAACTCTCCATGATGGAGCGCCGGTGGCGTACGTAGTGCGGACAGCCTGAAGAGTGGGAGGGTACCGGCGGACCCAAGAGTCTCGCAAGACAAGAATTCAGAAAGATTGCAGCCCAAATGCGTGCCATGCGAACACTCTTCGTGCATCTGAGCGATCGCATCTGCTGCCAGCCACATGGCCGTACGGCCAAAGTAAGGTATCGAGGAGAGCTGCAGAAAGTCGTGAAGAAGGTGATGTATGATGTCGCCTCGGAAGGTGGAAAGGCGGGTAAATAGTGTTAGAGCTTGACCGCCGCACACCTCCTTTATTACGCTTGCTTGCTTGTTGCTTGCCCGATGAACGGCAGCGGCCACATCATCGTCTTAGGGACTAACTAGCCGGGAGCAAAAGGTACAGTACTCTGGCCCGCGGAAATACCAAACGCGCTTCAAGATGCCAGAGGTCAAGCGCTATATTGTCAGGGAGCCCTATCTCGATTCAGGTTGTGGACTTGGAGAGGTGCGAAAAACAGATCCTAGCTTCATCAAACTTTACTGATCGAGGGTACAAGGCACCCTTCTGGGAAAAGGACAGAGACACATTACGCTTCGTAGACATTGTCAAGGAGAAGCTACATACCGTGAAACTCTCCCAAGGTCCGTCCTCTCACAAACAGTGGGATCTCAAGTACTCTATTGGTACTACAGCCGACATTGAAGGCAATGAGACAGAGTTCATTTTTGGAGGCAAGACCGGCTATGGGGTCTTTAACAAAGTGAGCATGACATCTTCCGGCAATATGGCATGGTGGATTAAAGACAGATAGGCAACTGGTGAGCACCGGATCATCAAGGAGATGTGGACCGATGCCGAGCGACAAGACGACAACGGAGGGAAACCAGGCAAAGGCAAGAATCTGGCAGAGCGCATGCGGTCCAACGATGGGGCTGTTGACAGTAAAGGGCGCTTCTACGTGGGTACCATGAATGATGCGGCAGTGCTTGGTAATAACGGCAACTTTACAGACGAAGGTGCGTGGGATGTCATGAATTTACTCTCCATGCCCAGGCACTAATGGAGTGACCACAATAGGCATTCTTTTCCGACTTGATCCAGATCTGAGCATCCATCGAGTCAAGAAAGGTGAGATTCCCGTAGATACGTCCTTGCTCACATCTTAATGGCCTGGCCAGTGCTGACCTCAGTAGGTGTCACGATTCCAAATGGAACGTCTTGGACATTGGACAACAAGACCATGTATCTCACAGATTCTCCTTCTGGTAAGATTATGGCATATCCATACGACCCAGAAACTGGAGAATTATCATCTGAAGGTAAAGTGTTCTTCACATGCCCGTATGAGGGTGGTGTGCCCGATGGTCATTGCCAGGATGAGGAGGGTCACTTCTGGGTGGCCTGCTTCGGAACGAGCAAAGTCGTCAGAGTAAACCCTCGAGGTGAAGTCGTCGCCGAGGTTGAGGTGCCGACACGCTGTGTAACCTGCCCTGAACTGTGCGGCACGGAGTTGTTCATCACCACAGCGGCGGAGGAGGAGCCAGAGAAATATCCCTGGAGCACGAGGTACCAGGGTGCTCTCTTCATGATCGATGTGGGTGTGAGAGGGTCGCCGAGGAACAAGTTCACGGGCAAGGTGTAAAGGATGACCAACATGGGGTGGCACGACCACATAGACATAGAGCAGTCTGCACGCAGCAGCGTGTGCCTCGGCGAGTGAAACATCATCACCTGATCAGAGATCACCGAGTGGCGAAGTGCACCCTTGAGCACCTGCATGTGCTCAAGCCTGACAGGCCGTTCAGATTACGACTTTTCGTAGTTGCACAAATTTGCACTGTCCACGTACATTAATTACTATAGGCGTATCACAAATATCATGTAAGTCGTTGCTTGGTGGGTATCGATATAAAACTCAACGTGTCAAGGATCAGCTTAGGCCAGCATCATGATCAACAGCCTGGATCCTCATTTGCACTCACCAACCGCTGCTTTCGCGGTCTTCTTCATCATGTGTATGAATGGCTCGGGTAGAAGGCGCCAATCATCTGCCCAGCCATATTCACAGACCATTCGCTCAAAGTTTCGCGATAGTGCTTTCAGAAGATCATCCGCATACACGTCTCTTCCATCGTTTGCCTCGAGGAATTCGCGCCACTCACGCCAGGCGCACTTTGCCATGGCCCGACAGCGTATGGTGATTTGCATGCTTTCTGCCATCATAGAGCTGATCTGCCACATTTTCGATAGCATCTCCTCGGCATCCACAGTGATGAGTCGCCTGCGAGCGGGCAGTGGACTGTCGCAGTCTTTTGTGTAGTCCGCTGCAAGGTCGTTATGGCTCTGACTGCGTGGAGGAGGATGCAGTATTGGCTGTGGCGAGGCCTGTTGCGGAATGTATATTGGAGGTAGATGCTTTCCAGTGTTGTCAAGAAGCTTTCGCCGAGCTTGAGCAGAGTACAGTGACTCGGAAGAGGCACTTGACATTCCTTCAAGACCAGTTGGATGAGCAGCTCTGTTTCGAAGAGGCATGCGCCGTTGCAAGCACCATGAGGCGGCTGAAGATGCCGAAGTGGACTCCTGGATAGATGAAGCGGACTCGCTTTCTGCGATTGACGGCTGGAACGAAGCCTGCGACATACGATTCTGGCGATTAGCCTCAGATCGTAAGGAAAGGGTGCTCTGAGATGTGGCTAAAGAATGTATGCTTGGTGTCTGTACGGCAAAACTGTTGAGGACAGCATCTGCTACCCAACGCATACTCGAGTATCGTGCTGGTCCAGTGGGAGCAGACGTTGTTGTCGCTGCTGAGGTTCCGGGCGTGACACGTTCTTTATGTAGACGACGTCTACAGTCTGGGCACTGTATACTGCGACGTAGCCATTGCTGGATACACTCAAAGCAATAGATATGTCGACATTCTGTGACGACAGGATCCTTCACACGTTCCTGGCGAGGAATTAGCACAACATTCAGAATGTTCATGTTGAACCTGACTCAATACACATACCTGACAGATAGTACAATCCGTGTCGCGTGAGCGCGCTCTGTCGCCAACTTGCAAGCCATAATTTCGTAGTTGGTCCAGAGCTGGCATGGTAGGAGGATTCGCCCTTCGTTTCGTCACAGAGTGACGACGGCGCGGGCGTGACGCTTCAAAAGCGGCTCTGCCATGATCGGGCAAGGAGGCTGATTGCACAGCAAGCATCCTAAGTGATTGCTTGAGAGATGGTGGCGCCTCTGGTCAACAAATTTCGGTCCACAATGATCCCTGGGCGATGTGCTCCGACCCGACAAGCAGCAAGGCGCTGGAGAGGTTTGAAATGCACCTTCACGAGCGCAGACTTCCAGGTTTTTGGTTGGCAGCTGGATCGGGCAGCACTATAAGGCGTTGAAGGGGTATTTGGCAGGCAGCTGATTGCCGAACGGCAGAAGATGGAACACCTTGGATCTCATATTGAGCTTATTCTCAGCCGTATCCGAGCCACAGCTCCACGCATGCCACATAATAGTCTGATGGCTTGCATTTCTGCCACCGGTGGCTAATTTGTTTGTCATGGGCCCGTTGAAGATTGGGCCAACAACGAGTAGACCTATAGCGCGATGGAATGTGTGCTCCTTCGCAGCCTCGGCAGACATGGTATCCAGAAGGCCAAAATGCTTATGACGAGATCAGACGGACATGTTCACGATGGCAACCTCTTGAGCATGTTGACGAGTAACCGTGGATGAGCCGGCACATTGTTTCAGGTGAAGAGGAGATGTAGTCGAAGGTGCGGTTCGGCTCTCGGCAGGTCCCACATTAGCGCAAAGCCAAAATCAGATTCGTCAGATTCGAAGCTTGTGCCGCTGTGCGTGAGGTCAGGTTTAGGTCAAGTGACCAGAATCGCCATTGTCATCGCCGACCATGAAGGCTATGGCCATACTCAGCACGCTGTCCGCGAAACCGATTGTCCGCCCGCAAATCAGATCCACGAACCATCTGAGATTGCGCTCCAGCTCTGCCGCCCGAAGACTGCATGTGGTTCCCGAGTTGAAGGACAAGAGCTTGTTTAAGCAGGACTCGTACATCAATGGCAAATGGGTGCAGGCCAAGAATGGAAAGACATTCGATGTGTACGATCCTGCTACGCATCAGAAGATTGGAAGCATGCCAGAAATGGACAAGCATGATACCAAAGGAGCCATAGGAGCAGCTTCTGAAGCGTTCAGGTCTTTCAGAAAGACCACGGCTCGCCAGAGAGCTATCATCTTGAGGAAGTGGTATGATCTTATGACTGAGAATGCCGACGATCTGGCCAAGTTGATTACATGGGAGAATGGAAAGCCTTTTGCTGACGCGAAAGGCGAAGTCACGTATGCCTCGAATTTCTTCTTGTGGTTTAGTGAAGAGGCGCCCAGGCTTTATGGAGATACAATACCGGCCAGCGTTGCTGGCAACAGAGTCTTTACGACCAGAGAACCAGTGGGTGTGTGTGGATTGATCACCCCGTAAGTCGCCTACCCTATTTACGTGTGTTCTCAAGTCTAATTCAATGTCAAGCTGGAACTTCCCCGCGGCCATGATCACCAGAAAGATAGGACCAGCCGTAGCTGCCGGCTGTACAGTTGTGGCGAAGAGCCCTGGAGAAACGCCATTCACCGCTGCAGCCATCACGGAATTGGGACAGCGTGCCGGCGTGCCTCCTGGTGTCGTCAACGTTGTCACATCACTTCATAATACTCCAGAAGTTGGCGAAGCGATAACTTCTTCTAATGATGTGCGCAAGGTTTCCTTTACAGGCTCGACTGGCGTTGGCAAACTCCTGCTAAAGCAGTCTGCCGATACTCTGTAGGTCTGAAGAATACGAGACATTCCGAACATTCACTGACATCGCGATTTCTTCAGCAAGAAAACCTCTTGGGAGCTCGGTGGCAATGCACCATTCATAGTCTTCGACGATGCCGATCTCGAGAGCGCTGTGAATGGCGCCATAGCTAGCAAGTTTCGCAGCAGCGGCCAGACTTGTGTCTGCGCCAATCGTATATACGTGCAAAGCGGCATATATGAAGAGTTTGCAAAAGCTTTCACTGAAAAGGTAAAAGCTTTCAAAGTTGGGCATGGTTTTGATGACGGTGTCACTCATGGCCCGCTCATCCATGATCGAGCTGTTGGCAAGGTCGAAGACCATATCTCAGACGCCCTTTCACACGGCGCTACTGTTCTGGCGGGAGGTCAGAGACTTCCAGATCTCGGCGACAACTTCTATGCGCCTACTGTACTTCGCGACATGACGAAAGAGATGAAGATTTCGTGCGAGGAAACGTTTGGTCCTGTTGCCGCGCTTTTCCCCTTCAAAACAGAGAAAGAGGTAAGCCACAGCGACTAGTGACTACGCTTATGCTACATGAGCCAGCTGCTAACCAGATCGCAATAAGGTCGTCGAATTGGCCAACGCCGCTGATGTGGGTTTGGCAAGCTACTTCTTCTCCAAAGACATTCAGAGATGTTATCGGGTTGCCGAGGCTCTTCAATTCGGTATGGTTGGAATCAACACAGGACTCATCAGCGATCCAGCTGCACCCTTTGGAGGCGTAAAGCATTCTGGATTTGGACGCGAAGGTAGCAAGTATGGCATCGATGAGTACACCACTATCAAGAGCATGACTATTGGAGGCATCGGCGACCCCCTATGATGAGCACTGATACAGTAGCCGAGGTACGTAGATTACAATGCCTCGAGATCAATACTGCTCGTAATGACCAACAAGAAGGGCGACAGCAGAAAATTTCGACTTCGCCTCTGCGCCAGACTTTATACCTCGTCGGCCTTTGTCGACCTTTCGATTCTCTCTACCGTTGCCTCTACCTTCTCCGTCATTAGCTCCTTGACGTCTTTCAAAAACAAGACTGAGACCAAGGCGATGACCACGAATGGGACAATAGACCACCATGCAAGGCGATATGCTCGTGCATATGCCCATTGGCTCGCATGTGCTGCAGCGGCCAGGATCTCGGGAGTAACACCGGCGATGCCAGCAGGACTCTTACCTGCAGTCATCGCTGCAAGCAGGTCACCAACCGAAGACGAAGGCAGTCCCGCTTCAATGGCTGCGGCTGAAACCTTCTTCGCCCATGTGCTGCCTAGTTTGCCACTGATAATGGCATCCAATACGGCCGAGCCGAAAGCGCCGCCAATAGCCCGAGCTGAGAACGCAAGGCCAGTGGCCGTGGACAAATATTTGTGGGATGCCGTAAACTGCACCAGAGCGACGAGCAAGGTCAATGGCCCCGACTGGCCGACACCTGTAAGAACACTGATGCCGATTTGCGTCTTATTCCACTCTGGTGTCTGTTTACTGAACGTCAGCAAGATGTGCATTGAGTGCGCAGTGGAATCACTGCGATCACACTTACGATACAGCCGTATAGGATTACGACCACCAGGAACAAAGCGAATGTTACCACCAGTGGCCATTTAAGGTCTTTGTATCTGGTGGCGTAGAGCGTGATGGCTAGGCTGGCCACTAAGCTGGGAAGCGCGTATGTGAGCTGCCTAAAAGGAAAGGATACGAGAGTCAGCCTGTGTCCCAAAAGAAGAGGCTGTGGGCTTCAGAGGCAAAGGCTGAGACCAGCCTACTCTATTCGAGACTTGGACCCCAGCTGCTGTCACTCGGCCGAATTATGCCTTGCCTCTTCCTTATACTGACCTTATTGAGATCTTCCATGCGCTGGTCTCGAAGCCCAGATGCAAGATGATTTGCGGCACAACAGCATTCACTGCGGAGTAAAAAATCCAGCCCTCGACGGCTTTGATGCAGAGACAAGGTTAGCCAAGGCATGATGTGAGGCGTTCACGCAGCAGACTCACCAAAAGCGAAGCAGCTCAGCGCAAAATTCGGTGACCCTTGGAAGAAAATATGTGCGACTACTCCGTCATCGCGGCCTTTCCACTCATATAGACAAAACAGCACAAGCAGGCCGAGGCCGATTCCCAGAGGCGCAGCGACGTGCGGGTCACTCCAGCTGTACGTTCCTCCAGCCCAGTCCAGAGCCAGCAGCATCAACGTTGCCGATGAGATGAAGAGCCCGCTTCCAATGGGGTCTATAGCCCAGACGTACTGTTTCCATGACATCCGAGGTTGGTCAAATTTCTGTTTCGGCCAGTAGAACAGCAAAAAGCCCGCGGACGTTGCCAAATGGAAGCCGGCTTGTATCCAAAATATTCGTCTCCATCCACCTGGGTTTCCATTTGTGAGAGCTCCAGCTCCAAGTCCTCCAGCAAGACCGCCGAGGGCGCCGCCTGCATCACACACACAGGATTTCAGCATTGATCTTCCACGCTAAGGTCCTTTGACATACCAACAAAAGCGAGTCCATTCGACAACGCGCGATATTTGAGCGGAAGGACTTCTGAGGGAATGGCTTGAATGATCGCTACAGTCGACAGCGTGGTGCCGATCAGTATTCCGCCTCCAACAAGCATACTCATCGAGGTCGCCTTGGCCGAGATTACAGCTCCCGCAAAAGCTATGAATGGGGGTCCAGCCGCAAGACTCTTTCGATCCAGAACATCGCTGAGTCGACCAACAAATGGCGATAGCACACTCTGCATGAGCAGTGGTCCTTGTATAATCCAGCCGCTCATCGATGCTGTGCCCATGTCCCGGATGATGAATGCGATCACCGAGCTTGCTGCGACGACAACGAATAGTTGCGCCATGACCGCAAAGCAGGAGATGAAGACGACGACCCATGATTTCCAGGTGAGAGCGATATGCTGGTCATCTTCGAGGTCATTGAGGTCCTGCTGTACGGCAGCGTGGGTCGGATATTCATCCGTGGCCTTGGACCGCTCCACGTGAAACGTTTCACCCTTGTCGGACATTTTTTCAATTGCGGTTTGGAACGATTTTGACAAGAAACAGAAGCGTGTTGTGAAAAGGCTTTTTTTCACCTACACGCGAGTGGCACGACATGGCCATGTGGTTTTAATGCAAGTTTTTTGATCCTCCAAGCTCTACCTTGGCCGGCAGATGTGACCCAGAACCTACATCCAGGCTGTCTTGCGGGGAAAGATGGGGGAGATCATACGCACGTGCAGCGAGATAACTATTCGAGTGAAAGTGTTTCGAGATCACGGCAGTTGCTTAGCCGTGATCTGCCGCGCAACCTCCGAAGGGCTTACATCTAATGTTGCCTTTTGTTTGCAGTGCCCCGGATGATCGACTTCACTTCGCTGTACGCCTGCAACACTAATAATGTGGGGTGCCCTTGTATGTAATGACCGCTGCGAACGCTTGAAGATTCGGCTAGGTCTCACGGGAACTGTATCCTCGGTGTTCTATGCTGAGAGCTCGATTTCGGCTGGCAGTGCCAGTTCACGAGTATGTTTTAGGCCTTCAGCGTTCAGTCCAAGGCCCATACCAAGCGTGTCTTCAACTTTCAGAGTTGTCGTCTTCGCACCGTTTCCATCCCTTTGTACCACCTTGACCTTCAAAGAGTTGGTAGAAGGGCTGTACGTGAAGCTCTCAATCGTGCCAGCTTCAATTTCCAGCTTCACTCCCATAGCAGCAATATACAGCCTCCTCCTAACACTGTCCTTCGGCTCCACCGTGATAGCACCTCCATAGCCGTTCTGTCTGATGTTGCCGCCGAAGGCCGTCCATCCAAAGTCCGGATGGTTCACAAGTATTGTGCGAGCACCTACGATATGTCCTAGGAAATTTGGTCCGTAGTCGCCGCTATACGCATCCCATTTCAGCGTTCCAGGAAAGGAGTGAAAAGCCATAGCTCCGAATCCCTCTTTGTTGATGTTCGATAGTGGACCCATATGGCCACCATAGCCCACACGAAGGTCGTGAAAGGCCGCTTGTCCGGCAGGGTCCTTGTTGTATGTGTACGAGTCCAGCAATGCTAGAGAGTTCAGGCCACTGCGTCAGATCAGCGATGTGTTCCGCGAGCGATTTCTTGGGTCAAAGTTACCTTCCATAATGATGGATCATCCTCTCTATTCTTTGAAGCTTGCCAGCATACAAAAAGTCCCAGTAACGTCGAGCATTCCCGTTCCAACCCCAATGTGCGACTGTGGGCATGTAGCCGCGGATCGAGTTCAGAGTCTTCTCCACCGTCTTGCTGTCGTTGAAGTACTTACTCCACAAGTAGACACCTAGGGAGGTATAATGGTCAGCAATGTTTCTGACGATACTCACTCCGCAGCACAGCGATGAGTCAGTGCTGCCATCTTTGGCACAGCTGCCTCACTCTCACGCATTCGGCAGGGGTCGCCCTTTGTGAACAGACTCATACTCACCCTCCTGTCCTGTGGAATCCCAAGCCATTTCTGAACCGAAAGGCTCCGATTGCGTGGCCCATAGGTCGTGCCGTTCCTTCATTGCAGCTTCCACTTTGTCTGCTTCGGAAGTAAGACTCTCGGCCCTGAGAGCTTCAAGAATGAAAAGCCATATCGTTTCTCCCATAAGGCCAGCGTCGCTATATGCCACGATGTCGGCTTGAGCAGCTATTATAGTGTGATATGCTTGGGTGAGATACCATGTAGCATTGTTGACGGTCAGTATCCCAGGCGCAACCTTTTCCGCATTATACAGCGCCCAATAAATCACACTAACATGAACGTAATCATACGCTCGCCAGACGGCATATGCCTCGGAGATGTTCCATGCAGACCATGTCTTCCACCTGAGTGAGGGATCGTATTTAAAGTCAGGCAGTGCTGTCGGCTGGTAGTAGAACAAGCTCCTTTTGACGCCATATTCATGTGTGGGAGGATTGGTGCTGTTGTCGGAAGTCTTATCCTGGAGCCAACCCCACACAGTGGTGTTGACCATCTTTTCCAACTTGTGGACTTGATCTCCAGTCGGTCTGACTGCGACTTTCATAGCAGCTGCTTCAAATGAGCCTGCGCCGCCTTCATCGGACACTCCCGCGATCCAGACTCTTTCGTCTTGTAGGACTTGCTTGCCGGCGTCATAGTCATAGCTGACCACGGACGGCGCGCGATGGAATGGATCAGATGTATCGTCAAACCACTGCTTGTCGAACAGAAAGCCAGCAAGCTTTTCGCTTGAATTCTCTTGCGTGTCGGTCACAAAGTAATGCACGGTCTGGGACCTACCATCGTCGTATTTGATGGTCACACGTACACGACCAAAAGCGCCATTGTTGCTGTTTACTTTGTACGATTTCCAGTTGTTCTTCGCCGGTTGCTCGGAAATAGTGAAAGCGGTAGGTGGAGCTACCTCGATTGAGCTGACAGCCGCTTTAGAATTGAGGTACAGTTGACCATCCATGTCCGTTGGGAGAATGTAGCCTGGGAGACCTATTGCCACCGGGATGTCTTTTGATGCAACAGCTTCTTCTATATCGTGAGTGCTGCTCGACAACCCGAATCGTAGCGCAAAAGATATCGACCTTCCTGGAGCAAGCATGACAGACGTGGGCTCGTTCCATGGGTCTGAAGCATTCCATTCTCGCTCTTTGTAGGCCTTGGTGAGTGTTTGCCACGAATAGATGCCCTCGAACGTTTGAGTCTGATAGCCGGTAGGCTGCTCCGGGTCTTCCTCCAAGAAGCGCCATGCTTCAAACCTGGAGTCTTTGCTATAGGGAGTCACGATGAGATTAGGTCCAGTCCCCGTCAGCCGGGTCACTTGAACATAGCCTGCGTCAAGCCCTATGTATGGATCCAGCAGTACGCACTTGGCTGTCGTGTTATCGGCAGTTCTATTCGTGAAGATATTGTTAAACTCGATGGGAAATCCAAAAGCACCAAGTTCGATCTCAGAAGAGCCCTTCACCTGCATGGTCGCCTTCAGAACAAGATCATCGTCTTCGATGGACCAATCTCGGCTGAGGCTGAAGTGCTTCGCTGCATCTGGGAAGACATGGTCGAAAGTCGTGTGAAGAATCGCATGTCCATCAGCTGTCGAGTCTGGTTGGATGTCTCTCTTCTTCGCGGTGTCAATGTCCTGCCATTCTGCCTCTCCTCCGATGCGCCAGCGAGCTGTCAGGTCACCAGTGTGGTAGTTGCCAACGCCGTTGCGGCTGGCAAAATAATCAGATGGCGAGAAGTCAAACGAGTCTTCTGAGGTTGGCTTGAGTGACTGAAGGACACCAGAATGCCCGTTGAGAATGCCGTGAAAGTGGCGTGAAGATATGGTCGTTTCTGCAGCGGTCAAGGATAGTGCCATGAGCCACACGATCAACCAACGCGGTCTTGATGACCACATGTTGCTTCTCGCGTGGTCTTCGAGATTGAGTTGAACGAGTGAAAGAGCCGCATGTGGCTGCACGCTTCTGTTCTCTTCAATTCTCTAGTGATTGCATCCATGATCCAGGTATGGGGATCGTTGCATCTCTATTTGAGTTCCGCATGTACATTTCTCCTCCAATCCCGCGATGCCGGCATTGCTGTTGGTTACAGGCCTACAGCCATTGATCCTTGGCATACAACATTCGGCGTTCGGCCGTAGTGTTGCAATGAAATTTAAGCAGAAGATCAGCAACAATAGCTTTCATCTATACCACCATACTCATGTCACCACTCTTTACATCACACCTTGCAGGAATCACCACCCCCTCCTCAATGCATGAACACCTCCAAAGTCACCTCATTACTCCAACCAGCCTTCTCTCCACTCTCACGCCATGCTTTCTCGATATCAATCTCCAGCACTCTCGCGTCCTTCTCACTCTTGTTCACACAATCTACGCTGATCGGCTTCCCAAAGATCAGAACAATGAAGTCATCCTCAATACTTTTCCCTTCCAGCTCCGAGATCCAGATCCCCAAAGTTCCAAGCGCTTTCAGACTGACCCAGATTCTCAATCTTCCATTATCCTCAACATAGATATCGTAACCAGTGACGGCGGCCGAACCAGTCATCTTATCCACAAGACCAAGCATGGCCATCCCCACCGGTTTCTTCGGAGAAGATTTGAGCTCGAAAGTCTGTACATTGTATGCGGTCAAGATGTCCCAACCTTGAGGCTCTACCTCGATTCCAACGAGTGCATGCTTCTGACCTCTCTTGGCAGCAGATTTAGTGATTTGTCCACTTGTAAAAGATCCAATCACATATTCTCCTTCCTCGGTGCCAGGAAATTCGTCAAGAGCTGTGAATTCGGACAAGTGCTGTTTACTGACATTGAAAACACCGAGAATGCCAGCGCCCGTGCGAGACATGCCCACATACGTACCTATTTTCAGGAGAGTGAGGGCAGAATACTCGTTGTAAGGATTCATTGCTTTTCCCACGATGCTCGGCCTCAAGATTACTGTCTTGTCTCGGGCAGTCTGTGCTGTCATTTGTTTGATGAGCGTGATGTCGTGCTTTCCTGGAGTATCAGTGAAGTAAATTGGGCCTCCGCTGACAGCTCTGGCAGCTGCGTGAAAGCCAGCCCATTCATGACTGGTCTGAAACATGTCCCAATCCGGCAGGACATTCAGATGTTGCGTAAGCAGCGAGTTGTGAGCATTGCAGAAGATGTGCCAAGGGTGACTCGCGGCTACATCAGGAAAGAAATCGTCAGAGTTGCGAACCAGTAGCTTGGGCTTGTTTTGTGGCAACTGCGAGTGGAACAGTATTTGCGGTGCCTGGCTCATGCAAGATATTGCTCTCGAGCCGAGGTGTCGTAAATGGGCGATGGTCCATGCATCTTGGTATGTCGTGATCATTTCCCTACGATCTGGAGCGTGCAATAGAAGATCGAGAAAGAATTGGGCATCGGTCTTGACGGAATCAACACCAGAGTCCGAAAGAAACGCATAGAAGTCGTTGTACATCCTGTTCGCATCTTCGGGAGCCACTACAGTGAAAACACCACCAGCCACGCCTGGCTCCTTTTCCACTTGGATGGTCCTGTAGTTTTGGGCGATCCAACCCTCCGGGTCAATGCCTCCCCAGTAGCCTAGCATTGCGTGCCAGACTGCTATATGATTGATATTAGGATGACGCTTGCGGATCTCGGTTGTTGTGTGTTTCATCCCCTTGGGGAATCCTTCGGCATTTGCCTCGAAGTCAGACCAGCCACGGACAAATTGCGTCTCACCTTTGGACAGACTTTGCCAATTGTCGTCGATGATGAGATTCGTGACGTTGATGTTCTCCTTTGACAACGAATCAAGGGCATCGTAGATCTTCTGCTCTGTCAGGTTTTGACCAAGTCCATTCCAGGTACAGTATGTGAGGCCATCATACCACTCCTCCAGCCAGTCTGGCTTGATAGGATCGAGGAGGGCGTTTACTTCCGCGTCGTTCTCGTTGTATCCATTGGCAGCGACGACTTTACGGGCATGATAAAAGACGGCTGCATTGGCAACCTCGAAGCTGTTGGCCACTGCGACCAGAGTAGTGCTTGTTCCGGCGTGGGTCTTGTCGTTGCGGCCTTTGATGATCACGTTTCCGCTCTTATCGTTGAAGAACGTTGTCACCACATCCTGGACACCACTGATGCCCAGCACAACCACATGCAGGCCATCACAACGCAGGAATGAGATCAAAACGGCGTCCTTGTCGACTTCAAACTTACCTTTCCCTTGTCTTGGAGCTAGCCAAGGTGACCATAATCGGACCAGGCTGAACCACCTCGTAGCATTCGCTGGTGTTCCAAGCTGATGGTGCTGCAAACCTGAATCTTGACCGTTTGCGGGACTGACAGGTGAAGTCAATGAATAGAGATAGGTCTCGTCTGTATCCGGCCTCTCGCTTTGCCATTTGATATCTTTGCTGATATCGCTGAACCAGTGATCCAGATGGTAGGTGGAATGTTTTGCATAGTCAGTGCTCTGATAGCTGAGCTCGCCGTCCTCGACTCCGGTGAGGTTTTTGGCCCATCTCCAGTCCTGATCGTTTTTCAGCAGGAACTTGACTGTGAAAGATACGACCTGGCCATGCTTCGGAGATCCCGAGAGGTGAGCAGTGAACCATGCTCGTCTAATGCCGTGTGCAGAAGGTCGGTGGAGAAGGAGAACTTCCTCATACTCCGTTGAAGGCTTGAGATGGAGCTCTGCCCAGTCGTGATGGCCTCCATGGTTGTGCCAAACGCAGACCTGGGCTTGGCTCAAGTCGATCGCATGAGAGCTAGTCTCTAGCAAGATGGTGAAGTGCACGCCACTTTGGTCTCGCGAGATTGTCGTGGCTTGTCCAAGTGGTGGGTGGCAAGTTACTGTGCAGTACATGTCGTCGAGATCGTTGCGACGTGAGCTGGATTGGACCTGTTGTGGCGGCAACTGCTCAGGGAGGAGGTCAGTCTCGCTCATGGTGGGTATCGGATAGACACGTTCGCCTTTCACAGTGTCACAGTCTGGGATGCTGTAAGCCATTGGCTCGCCGGGAGCGTCAGGGAGGCAATGCTTTGCTTACAACCGAAGGATATCTGTTTCTGCTTTGGTGGAGGAGGTGCTACTCGCCTGGGAACCATGGTCACAGAAGTACAATATCAGGCTACAGTCGATCGAAAGGTGCAGATGTTAGATGTAAGTACCTGCAGCTTCAGAGCAGGCGGTCCCCAATCAAATCCAATCGAATCGAATCAGATCCAATCAAGTCCAATCAAATCCAATCAAATCCAATCAGATCCAATCAGATCCAATCAGATCCAATCAAATCCAATCAAATCCAATCAAATCCAATCAAATCCAATCAGATCCAATCAGATCCAATCAGATCCAATCAAATTTGACGACAAGTAAGCAGGCTGGCCCCGAAAATTAGAACTCTGTGATGCCTTGACGCCTTGACGACGCATGGCTATCGATATCATATCGGATATGGCTACATGATGTTCGAAAACTTGTGCTCGCTGCCGTTGCAAGCGGAGCTGTTCGCCCAGGCCGTGCACCCAAGCGAGCCATTGCTGTCGGTCGGCCTGAGCAGCGGCCATGTCGCAACGCTTCGTATTCCTGGCCAAGCCGACGACATCCCAATCGAGCCTACACCGACCGGCCTGCTGAGAAGAGGAAGCCACCGGGGCAATGTCGTTCATACCGCGTGGACGACCAAGAGACACAAGGGAAGCTGCCGCTGCTTGGCATACAGCATCGACGGCAAGCAGCTCTACTCGGCCGGCACAGATGGAATCGTCAAGGCGGCCGACAGCGAGACGGGCAGAGTCACCGGCAAAGTCTCCATCCCGCGGAACATCGCCAACGCATCCTCTTCGCGAGCAGAAGTCGACGCTCCAACCGTCGTCCATGCTCTGGGTCCGCAGACCCTCCTGCTCTCCACCGATTCAGGCGCTCTGCATCTCTATGACTTGCGCCATCCAGCACCGAGCCTGCCACTGCACCACCCGAACACCGCTTTTCCCTCCGCCAACCCCTCCCAGACCTACCATCCTCACACAGACTACATCTCCTCCCTGGCCCCCATTCCGCCATCCGCTTCCTCGACTTCCGGATTTTCCAAGCAGTGGATTACCACCGGATCCACCACTCTCGCACTCACAGACCTTCGCCGTGGTGTCCTCGCCAAGTCTGAAGATCAAGAAGAGCTGCTTCTATCATGTCTGTACGTCACCGGTCTCCCCTTTAAAAAGTCCTCAGGCTCCACGGGTGAAAAAGCGGTGACAGGACAGGGCGATGGAGTGATCAGCTTGTGGGAGAAGGGGCAATGGGACGATCAAGACGAGAGAATCATCGTGAGTCGCGAGAAGGAGACATTGGACTGCATGGCACACATTCCCGACGGCATTGGCGGCCCTGGCAAGAAAATTGCCGTCGGCCTCGGAGATGGGAAAGTGAGATTCGTGAGACTGGGCATGAACAAAGTGGTAGGGGAGGTACAGCACGACGAGATCGAAGGAGTTGCGGCTCTTAGTTTTGACGTGCAAGGCCGTATGATTAGCGGTGGCGGGCAGACCTTGAAGGTGTGGAGAGAAGCTGTTGCTGGCGAGCACGATGACGACGAGGAAGCAGGAGGCGCGACAAGCAAGAGAACTGCCGACGACGACAGCGATGTGGACCGTGATGAGGGTGACGATGTCGAGGATAGCAGTGAAGATGAGGAAAAGGATCGTAAGAGGCGCAAGAAAAGGAAGAGAGGAAAAGGTCCTCCGAGCAGCGGCCCTGCTTTCAACTTTTCCGGCTTGGACTGATTGGCATTGGTCCCGGGCTGACTTAGTGATTTAAAGCGAAGATACCCTGCTCCTGCCTAAAATTTGGCGTTGTCGCAAGTGTTGCTGCAAACACCGCATTTACCATTCATACCTGAAGTCTCAAACAGCTTCGCTTCCACTCAAGGATGTTGGTCGGCGCCTTACGGGCAGTCGGTCGTCCTCTCGTGATCGATGTTGTGCAAGGACTTGACAAGGTTTCCAAATGCTCAGCTCGGTCTGACACGACCGTGAGAACTCCCCACAGAATCTAAGATATCTCCATGCTCAAAAGCCTCAACAGCGAGTCTTGAATTACTACAGAGAAGAACTCGAGCATCAGTCAGCAAGTGCTCAGCACAGCCGAATGCATCATCATGTACACGAATGAAGACAGGTCTCTATGCGCCCACAGCCTGGACAATAAAGCTCGCAGCAGCCTCAGCATCTCCGCCGTAACTGATGTGACCGCCGGAACCTGTCGTGCCGCCTGCAAGATCGTCAGCTCAACATTTGCCTCGAACACGATGACTACAAAGACTTACCGCTCGAGCACAAGAAGTCACTGCTTCCACAAAACTCCTTGACTTTGCTCGCATCCACACCTTCAAAGTCCTGGCCATTGAAAGGGTCTCCAAAAGCAACAACTGCGGCCACCTTACTTCCATCGAGACCCTGCGAGGAGAGTGTATTGTGGGTCACCATAGCACCTTGTGAGTAGCCCGAAAGTACGAGCTTGGTATCTGGGCAAGAAGAGAGAATTGCTTGGGCTTGTTTAGCCATTGCTGCTCCGCCGTCGGCGCCCATATTAGCGTTCCCGGCCGAGCTGGCGGCATATTCAACACCCTCGGAGTAGACCTTGTCGGCACCAGCGGCGTTGGCCAGAGCAGTTGCGAGAGGAGGACCGATGACTGTACCCATCGTGCCCGTCTCTCCTGTGCCCCGTGCGAAGAGTAGGGAGATGGCTACGGGCACGGATTAGCCAACTTCACTTGAAGTCATCGTCGAGTCCACCATACCTTTACAACTTCCATCGGATGCCGATGAGGACGCTGATTGCCACGGTTAGCCTCACTTGCGCTGATCGACATCAACAATAGCTTACTGGATGTACCACTGGATTCAGATGTGGACCCAGAGGAGTTTCCTGCTGTTCCACTAGATGTGCCCGTGGAGCCTCCCAAACCAGAGAGACCACCTAAGCTACCCGAGGAGCCAGAGAGGCTTGAAGTCAGCCCGCTGAAGCCAGATGTGCCGGAGCCGAATTGACGCTTGCCGAAGGTTGTCGTTGGTGCCAGACTGCTTGATGAACCACTCAGGCCAGTCAGGCCAGTCAAGTCACTTCCAGAAGAGCCCGTAAGCCCTGCAAGTCCAGTCGAGCCGCCTGTCAAGCCACTAGAGGCCAGACCGCTTGAACCAGTTGAGCCGGTGAGACCAGAGATTGAGCCAGAGCCAAGGCCTCCGGAGGAGCCTGCGGAGCTAGAGAGCCCTGAGGTTAAGGAGCCAATGCCGCCTAATGTGCCGGAGCCAAGACCAGTGAGATTCTGACGCTTCTTGAACGATGTTGTGGTAGGCGTAAGGCTGCCTGAAGAGCCAGTCAATCCAGTGAGACCGCTGCTCCCGAGGTCACTGCCAGAGGAGCCTGTAAGTCCTGTAAGCCCACTGGAGCCAGTCAAGCCGCTGGAGCCTGATGTCCCACCAAGACCACCAAGTGTACCAGAGTCGAGGCCACTTAGACCGGTTGGAAGGGTGGAGCCGTCACCAGCAGGTAGGCTCAGAGAGGGAAAGGAAGCCAGTTGCCGCTTTTCACTGTCGATAGGTGCTCCTGCTGCGCATAGCGCGAATGCCAAGGCTGCTCCCTTCATCATCGTGGTGTGCTTGCAGATTTGAAGAGTGTTCTGTGAGAAGTGAATGAGCGACAGTGTATCCGATCAACGGATGTACAGAACAACGAAAGGCAAGAAAAGAGAGGAAGACCGATCTGGGCTGATGACAGGAGGTCGAAGGTCGCAGCAGAAGATCTTTATAACATGTCGGTATGCTTGCCTCGTCCAGTCTTTGGATATCCGTCTTCCCTGCTAAACATGAGAGACTTGAGTGCCATTACCTATTTTGGTAGGATGTTTCAGCCCATAGTATGAACTAATGGTGCAGACCAGGATGCGGTACATAACGGCAGCGTGCTTGAGCAGTGCCTCTGGGGATACAGTACTGCACTTGGCGAGGCCGCCTCATAGACAGATTCGAAACGTCTCCGGTCGTCCTAGAAGGTACAATTACCCTGTTAGTGATCGCTGTCGTTTCGAAATGACTTTTGGCTGGCGGCATCATTCTTCCATCATTCTTGGGAGGATTGTAAAGACCAAAATCGAAGTGGAGACCCGAGAGATTGGCCTTGAACCTGCGTGGGAGAAGACTCTTTGCTTCTCAAGCGAGCCGGCTCTATTGCATTAGCATAGATCTAGCTGGAGGCATATGCAGCAAGGAAGACGTCGTGCAAGAAGCCGTGCGGTCATCTCCAACGTGGGAGCCGTCATAGGACGAGATGTTCTTGCGTCAATCGCCTGGAGGGATTAGCAGCGGCATTGTGGTGGTCGAGACCTGTGCATGCTTGTCGCGAACTGTCAATCTCAAACCGGAACGTGGCACAGAGAATCTCTTCTTATTGTGGGCATGACCGATAGATGCAGCACCATTGTTTGAGTGGGTAGCACCGCCAACCCGAAGATGATCGCCCATGATCTGTCAAGCAGCTCAAGCTACACTCATCCTCGGTTGTAATGGTCGACCTGGCGAATGGTCTGTGTATGAGCATGAGCAGCCAAGGGCGCCTGTCTTGCTGCTTCCTGCTGCAGCACCTGAGAGCACTTTTGCTGTTGAGAGCAATTTTGCTGTTCCATAGTAGAATCCATACCGATGCTCCTCTCTACAGTACCGGCAAGCGCCAAGAAAGGAGCATCCTTGCACATTATAGGTGCCTTGCAAAAGGGCCTGGACGCTGGAAAGCGGGGATCGAGGCCTACTACTACACAACCCCATCTACTACTAAACAACGATATATCGTCAAATACTGCATTATTAAGGTCGCAAACACGAGTACTATATGTTATCTTACTATCTACATCTTTCTATATATATCTAGTACCTTTAATAGTATTGTTCGTAGCGTATCTACCTATAAGCCGTATTTTTAGTACCTACCTAGCACTTCTACTATACACCGCATACCGCATACTATACACTACATACCGCACATCGTATACCTATACTTACTAAACAAGACGAGAACCTAATACAATAGGTACTAGACAATAGTATAGAAGCCTATCTTGTAGTTAAGATACTACTCGGTAGAAACCGTAGCTCGCGGACTACTATATAGAACCGGATTACTAGGTAGAATAGGACCGCTTCTATATGTCTAGTAAAGGATAGAAGGCCTTATATTATAACGCTAGCTATACGTAACGACCTACTAGACTTCTTAATAATAAGAAGTATATACTAGCTCGAAGAACTATAGATAATATTACTAGAAAACCATTAATAATAGGTTTCTTAATCTACGATTAGTCGCTATCTTAGTAGTAGTAACTTTATATATAAATAGCTATCTCGTATAGCTTTATAAAGAGACCCTATAGTAAGGGTACTATTTAAGGCTAAATTGTAGTTATTCGCGGCCTTCTAACTAGTATGCCTTAACAAGTCCTATACTAGCGATAAAATAGTACTTCGAAGAAGAGGTTAGTTACCGAAGGGTATACTAGTACGAGATATCTAGTATCTATACTACTCGTAGTAATATACTATTCTTCTAGTATATACTATTACTAGCTATCTCCTAGAACTATTAATCTAATAAGGTAGTGTTAATAGCGACGACTTTATAGTATTCGTACGCGATCGAGTATTACTACGCTATATACTATATCTAGGTCTATAGTTAGTTATATTGCTAGATAACTATAGTACCTATTCGAGGATCCTTCTAAAGGATATATACTTAGCTATAGGGGTCTATCTACTATTTCTTCTACCTTATTTACCGGACTATAATACTATAGAACTAAGCTTTAAATACCTAAAGTATTGGATTAGAAAGCACTAGTAAACAATGCCTAAGTATAGGTTACCTTATTAGTAGATAGACTTCTAGGCATATCTAGAACTAGTATATAAAAGATAGGGAGATAATATTAATTACTTAGCGTAGTTCAAATACTACAAAGTACTCGAGAAGCTATATAAATATAGTCTAATAATGCCGGTAGAGATGTAGAATAATAGTTAGTAGTAGAATAATAGTTAGTAGTTACAATATACGTCGAATATCGGTTAGATTCGTATATAAGTACTAAGACTACGTTTTACTATAGTAAATACTACTATATTGCCCTTCTAAAGAACTTCTAATAGTTGTTAGTTATACTATTACTACGAGAGGTTATTATATCGTCTCTAACTATTACCTCTAAAGAAGGCTTAGTATATCGGAGCTAGTATCTAAATATCCGACTTTAGACTATGCGATATATAGTACTATAACTATACTATATTATTATTATTTTAGATCGCGTATATTCGAGCCTATACGCGGCGCTTTAATATAAAAAAACAAGTATATAATTAGTATATATAGATATAGTGTAATCTATCGAAGAAGAGACGTACTACTATTAGCTAGCTTTAGTAGCTATAGAGAAAGCGGAGGTACGATAAATATACGGCTTATAAAGATTCAATACCTATCTAACGCTAGAACTCGACTATACTATAACTAAATTAATTCATTTAAAGTATACAATCTATATATAGTATTGCCCCTTATAGCTCCGATTTATAGAACAAAAATCCGTTAGGTAGTTAGATTATTCTATATAGCTAGGGTTAGCAAATCTACTAAGTTAGTATATTAGCTTTTATATACCTTAATTCCTTCTATCTCAATTCCTTCTACTTTAGCGTATTATAGTATAGTCTATAACTCGCTCTCGAAGAGCCTATCTTATACTAGTTATAGGTATAACCTTAGCTAACTTGCTCTCATTATCTTACTTCCTTATTATCCTTAGATTCTAGGTATCTTCTAGTATAGCCTTAGTAATAGTATCCTATCTTTCTTACTATATTAGATACTACAAAAAGAACTAAGTTAGGTATAGCGGTATCTCTATATAGTTACCTAATATAGTACTAATATCCGGTAGTACTAGCGAGCTACGTTATTATAGCGAATACTATTACTAAGGTTATAGAGCGCTTAGAATAGTAGGGTTTGCTATTATTATCTATAGTAAGAGGGGGTTAAACTACTATTGCTATGCCTATTGCTATACCTATTACTATGCCTATTACTATTGCTATAATAGTACTATAAGTAGTATAGAAGAGTCGCTATTACTACTATATATATATTGCTAGCGCTTAACTATAAGAGCGCTAATAAGACTATTAATTATCGACTATTACTAAGCGCTCTTGTTCTTAGTAGTAGCCGCTACCTTTAACTAAACATACTTATTATAAGAAGCTATTATCTTGTCGGCAATCTCTATAGGTATATACTATAGTAAGGCATCGTTTATATATACTATATTAGTATATTCCTTAGCTTGAGTACCTATTATACTATAGTGTTTACCGCGGCGTACGTAATAGCCTATTCTATAGCCTAACTTCTTATTATTATACTAAATATCGTTATAATTGAACTACTTAAGAATAGTAGCGAATACTACGTTATCTTTATAGCTATCTTCCTTCGTCTTATTATTAGTATTCTTCTAGCTATTCTTAACTTGAGAAGTAGGTAGGTCTACTAGATTACTATCTATCTTAATAAACTAATTAGTTTCTAGTAGAGTTAATAGACGGTCGGGTTTAGCAATACGCTTATAACTCTTAAGGACCTTAATTACGTAGTATATACCAAAATTAGCGCAATAGTAGAGAAACTTAGCTACCTCTATATAATAGTCGTCCTCGTAGATAATTATATAAAAGGTCTTCGTCCGCTTTAGTATAGAGGGTCGTAAGTAGTAAATAGTAAATATACGGTCTAGTAGTTACTAAGAACCGAGCTCTTTAATAAATACCTAAGAAGCTACCCTATCCTTAACCTTCTATATTAACTACGCTATCTTATTGTCCGAAGGTCTTAAGAATACTAGATTAATATCTTCCTCTTTAATTACATTATTAATAGTTATAATAATATATTGTTTGCCGTCGATTCGATACTAGACGGTCTAGGTTAGGTCTATACTAAAGGGCTTCTTACCTCGTAGTTTCGGTATTAGACTATTAGTTAGGGTATTACTATTTGTTTAGGTATACGAGAAGTCGGTTAGCGTTACGAGCTAACTTCTAACTACGATTTCTTAATAACGCTATTAGATATAGACTTAGTCTAAACGGGAGGTTTATTAGATAGGTCGGCGCGACTATTCTACTATTTAGATAATATTCTATAGATCTTGTTTCGTAGTATTATATCCTCCGTCGATTTACGCTTTCGCGTAGAAACTAGCTTTGTATCCGTACTAGCTAATACCTCCGCGATTTCCGGCTCTTACTTAATACTCTATCGTATACTATACTAGATACTCTTAGTAGGCATACTAGTTCTATAAGGAACGGCTTTTAGTAAGGGCTTTAGTAGGTCTACTAGCTTTAGCGGAACTATCTTCCTATAGGTAGAGGAATTAGTAGTAATAGAAGGAGTAGATTACTAGAAAGGGCGTTCCGGGTTAGGAGGTATAGTTTCTACTATACCCTTCGATCTCGTATATATTATAGGCTCTTCGTTACTTGTCTCTTTGCCTAGTAATCTATTCTCTTTATCCTATTCGTTATTGTCGTCCTTATTGTAAGTAGACCTCAAGAATTGGCTCTAAGAAATACTATTAGATTAGGTAGATAGGTTATCGAATAGATCTATAGTATATAGACTATATACTTCTTAACGATATACTTATTTATCGAATAGAATAGTATTAGGTAGCCCCTATATATATTGCTATAGAGATTAGTGTTCAAATTCGCGTATTTGGGTACGTATAGTATAGGAGGGCGGTCTAGGCAACTACGAAGATTCTACGGGTAGGCTACTAGGTAGATTATTATATTCTATAGTAATACTATCTCTACTATTAGACTAAGTCTTGGCGATAATATTATAGTGCATTCTACACAAAAAACGCGTGTCTAAACATATAATAATGATGTTGTTAGGTAAAGTTCTATGTTGGTACGTAGGTCTCTAATCCCGGGTCGGAGCGCGTCCAGGCCCTTTTGCAAGCTAGAATAGGCTAATACCGACCTGACTGACTGCTACATCGTTAGGGCTAATATCTAGATCGTGTATATACATGATGGCTAATGCTGGCTCTTTCGATTGGAAAGCTGCACCAACATCGACCCTAATCTGTTGACCATGGCAGATGTAAACGCTTTAGTTGAAGATGACTTCTTCGCTGGTAAGCTTCGAAACATCATACCGATTGAGAAGCCATCCCTGACATCGCTAAGACCCCAGTGGACGAGTCTTCAATGACCGATTGTACATATATCCTTCGCACGACAGGCGGACGAACATTCCGGACGACGACCATGGCAGCCAATACGACATGGCTGACTACCATGTCTTGTCAATGGATGAGATAGGCGGCAATGTCACTGTGCATGGCAAAGCCTTTGGTCTCGATGATGTGCCATGGGCAGAGAAGCAGCTGTGGGCTCCGGACTGCGGATTCAAGAATGGCAAATACTACTTCTATTGTAAGGCTCAACACTGTTCCCTCTTTGCATTATCACTGACAGCTTCTCTCAGTTCCTGCTCGAGACTATGACGGTGTATTTCGAATTGGTGTTGCTATCAGTGACAAGCCTGAAGGTCCGTTCAAGCCAGAGCCTAAGCCAATCGAAGGAAGCTACAGCATCGATCCTGCTGTGCTTGTTGACGACGACAATCGAGCCTACCTCTATTTTGGTGGGATATGGGGAGGTCAATTGCAATGCTGGAAGTCTGGTCAATTCGATGCAAAAGCATACGAAACCATGGAAGCCTCCGGAGACGAGCCTGCATTGATGCCACGAGTTGCAAAGTTGACCGAAGACATGAAGGGCTTTGAGGATGGCGTTCATGATCTGGTCATCGATGATGTTGACGGAAAGCCAATTCACGCATCAAAACACGACCGAAGATTCTTCGAAGCAGCCTGGGTCCACAAGCGCGGGTCGAAGTATTACTTCAGCTACAGCACAGGTAAGTCCAATGCTCTCGAGCTCGCCGTGGCATCCGTTGACTAATGGTAAAAGGCGACACGCACTACATTGCTTATGCTATCGGAGATTCTCCAATGGGTCCGTTTACCTACGCTGGGAGAATTCTTGAGCCTGTTGAAGGATGGACGACCCATCATTCAATCGTAGAGTTCAGAGGCAAGCTCTATCTATGCTATCACGACTCGTCGATATCTGGCAAGAATCACTTGCGGTCTGCCAAGATACGGGAATTGGTCTACGACGATGAGGGACACATCAAGCTAGCACAACCGCAGTCATGATGAGCGGAAATTGGATTCTATGCTCGTTTGGTCGAGTTGTGCTTCAAGAGATTCACCGTGCGCCTGTGCCAACCACTACCAAGACTGCTACTTTAGATCGACGTCAACAAGCCCAACCACCGTCCACAGCATACGTGGCGCCGCTCACGAACGTCGCCTCATCACTCAAAAGCCAGGCAATGAGATTGCCTACCTCACTCGGTTGCGCCATTCTATCGATCGGCGTGGCAGTCCGATCGTCCGGGTTTACACCCTCAAGAGCATTGCGCTTATCCATGAGCGGCGTCTGAATCGATCCTGGTGTCACGGCGTTCACTCTGATATTTCGCTCGCCCACCTCCTTCGCTGCACTTCGAACAAGGCCCAGAACTCCATGCTTGCTCGCGGCATAGGCAGCATGCTTGGCAAATCCAAGTGTGCCTTGAACAGAACTGACACAGACAACACTACCCGGCCCTGGCATGTTCCGAAGTTGTGCTCTCATAGAGTACATCATACCTGTATGCCATATCAGCATAGTACACCAGAAGCTCTTGAGAATAATGCACCTGTAAGGTTGACAGCCATGATCAAATCCCACTGATCATCTTCCAACTCTTCAACTTTCCTCGTGCCATGATGCTTGCCAATTACGCCAGCACAATTAGCAGCCCCTGACAGCTTACCGAATTTCTCAATCACAGCTTTGATCCATGAGTCCACGTTGCTGCGATTCGATACATCGAGTTTGGTGAACAGGACCTTATCGGCAGGCTGAAGTGTCTTGGTGGCGCTTTGGATCGCTGCTTCGTCGACATCGCCAATTGCAACGCTGGCGCCTCTGGAGAGCAGTATTTGTGCAGTGGACAGTCCTATTCCTGGAAGCAAGATGATATCAAATCAGCCAGGCTCTCATTCCGAGGACCAAATCCGCGTACCAGAGGCTCCACCAGTGATAGCAATGACTTTGCCTTCGAAATCGTTGTCTCGACCCATACTTCTTCTGACTTTCGTTGCTCTGCGTTGAAACGTCACAGTAGTCATCTTGCTCCCAGTCCAGAAGGGTACCTGTGAGGTCCACCTCTCGGCATTCGATGTCCCGTCAATACCCCTGGCTAAAGGCGACCGGAAGCCGGGTATTCTAAAGATCATGTTCGGCTAAATTGGCCTGACAAGAGCATCGGTTGAAGGCGCTCGCAGATATACTCGGAAAATAGTTCTAATGAGTTGACGTTGACATGTACAAATGAAAGCCACTGTACATCCGTGATTGATGCTGAAACCCAATCGGCCAGCTTAATTCTATTGGTTCAGATGCTCCTTGCTGCATGCGAACGCGAGATATCAATGAAATTCATGTCAAGATGGTAGGTCAGCTACCGTATACCAAACTCAAGCGCAGCCAAAGCCTGAGAATTGGAGAACTTCTGGTTCCCATCATCTTCCGCCGACTCAAACGGATCCTCAAGCTTATTTTCTCGCTCCATCAACTTTGCCCATTCGACTCTCTGCTCTTCGGTCAAGCAAACCATGTCAGCTTGATCTTCTAGATGGAAAGACTGCCTGAAGCTCTTGCGAGCCTCATCCGAAGCACCATTCGTTGACTTCAAGAAACCCTTTGCCGCAGACTTGGGCACGTATTTTCGCGATGCTGTACTGAGTGGTCGCTGCTTAAGATCTTCGCCAGTGATCGATTTGCGTATAGTCCTGTGGCGATCATCGCTGGCGTCTGAGGACTCGTTGCAACTCGATTCTGTTGAGGCTCCACGAACAAGAGCTGGCACAGGAGGAACGTCGGAATCTGATTCGTCATCGGGATTGGAGGAAGCCCAGAATGACGAACGCTTCTTCCTTGACCTGGTACTGTTGACTGATTTGACTGATGCTGCTCTGCTTCGCCGCTTGTCGGCTGGGAGCGTTGATGTGGATGGTTTTGATGCTGTTGGTAAGCTTATTGGAACGGCAGGTGGCAGGGGTGGAAGTGCCTCAACTGTCGTCCTGTTGTTGAACCACGAAGGCCTTCTCCTCAGCTCCCGCTCACCGGCTGTCGATTCGTCCTCTTTGCGACTGTAGGCTCGATTGATGATAGGCCGTGGATTCCTGGTGTCCGATGGCATTGAAAGTGCAGTAACGCCTACTTCTCTTCGTCCAGCATCTTGCTGATGCTGCTGGTCGCCCATGCTTACCAGCCTTGGCATCACAGGAATATCTTCGTTCTCATCAGGCTTTCCGCCAAACCAGCTTCGCCGATTCTTGCTGCTGTGTAGAGACTTTGGCCGAGACAAGCTTGTGGCTCTACTTCTTCGACGAGCTTTCTTCGATTCCATTCCGGCGTCATACTGAGCTTGTGTAGGAGTCGGGGTTCGTCGTTCTGTTTTGCTACTCCATTGCGTGCTTGATCGTGTGTCGTGATGTCGTGGATATGAAGTCGAGACAGGGCTCGCGCTGTCCCTTGCTTTGCCGCGTAACGACTGTAGCCAGGCCACAAGACCCATTGTGCTCTGCTTCCCTCTCAATCACCTCGACTGACAAATGGCACTCGTTACAGCAGCTTGAAAAATGCGGGCCTGAGAGAATATGGAGATTGAGCAGAAAGACCAGGTGAAGCAGAAAGTTGCACGTTGGTCGGGCCCGTTTGGCGGTTGATATAAATTCGTTTACCACATCCGTTGGCGCCACCACTACGATGGATATGGACTGGTGACTACAGTGAGGATCGCGCTGTGCGTTCCGCGAGATATAGTTCCGAACTCTCTTGCTTCGTGAGCCGTGCACTAGTCTTCGCGGTGCATCGAGAGTCGAGACTACTTCCGCAGGTATGCCTGAATGCCAAAAGCCGAACGTGGTTGGTGTGCATGACGGCCGATCGTTCCAGACCACGAATGGCCATTATTGACAGTCAGTGAGTCGTTGTTCCGACGACCCTGATACCCCTCGTCGTGCAGAGGATATGCTGGATGATCGCAGGTGTAGGCTGGCCGCTGTAGCCACATATTCGGGATGGGAAATGGACAAGAGATCTGGCCTGGAAGTTTAAGTCGCTCTATTTCCAGAAAAAGGGTCGGCAGAGGACTAGTGACGGGGGTCGAGGAGACGCGGAGCTTAAGTGCGACTCGTGGGCCCAAACGAGAATGCTTTGCCATGTGGCATGTGCGATTGATCGAACCAGCTTGAGTCTTGAGAGTGTGGCCGCCTTCCTTACCGAGCAACTCTGATCTCCGCCCTATGCCTATGGCCCTATAGGCTATGGGATACGGTAGCGGCAAACACTGCGTGATCAGCTGATCTAGACCTTCCCTGGCCGGACAACACAAAGAGATGTGGTGGGGGGCCAGAAGGTCAAATGGATCGTTCCGGCAGGGACTCTACCAGGCACTTTGGGACAGAGTTGCAAAGGTGAAGCGGGGAACCAAGCCATTCACTGCGAGTTGTGATACTATTCTGGAATCTCTATGGCATCTCTTCCTCATTCTGGGCCATTGCTACGTTACTGCGAGACTAACAAGATCTCTGCTCGAATTCATGCAAGACTGATTCTCCTCCTCGTGAATCGTACGACACCAGACTCTAGCACAAGGTATGCTCAAATCGACGAAATCTATTGCCAGCGTGGTAGCAGATTGGGGTTCTCGTCACTGCCAGAGACAACCCACGGGAAATGGCGGGTGCTTTGGCCAGCGCTAGACGACACGGCCATACACGAATTGGTGCTTGCTCTCCATCATGGCGAAGCCACTGATCAGGGTCAAGGCCGCGCGGCCCAAGAAAGAGCCCGCCCGGCGGTGGACGCTGCTCTGTGGAGGAGTCGAATGCACTGCAGAATGCGTTCTCAAGCCGAGGACGAGTTTTTCTCAGGCCATGCTGAGTAACAGTTCGATTTTTGTGTGACAATGCATGTCACTGCTCGCAGGCTATTCATGACTTGAGCAATTTGTTGCGCTTCTCGCGACGCTTCAATCGCTCCACACGCTTCTTGTGCATCTTTTCGGCCATCTTCTGATATCGTTCTTTCTCTTCCTTTGCAGCGCGGCGGTCTTTGATTGCTTGAACGTGGCGCTACGAAAAGGTCAGCATGGGCTCCGATGTACTGCTCGAAGTGATCCGTTGCAATAGCGTACTTGTCGCTCTTCCTCCTTTGCCGTCTTCATCTCATTCTCCACCTTCTTGATCTCTGCCGCCTTTGATTCTCTGGCCACCCGTTTTGCGTAGCTCGTCTGACCGGCAGCTGGTCGAAAGGCGTTACGTGGCTGGTGCCACTGCTTGCCGTTCACACGCATGCCGCTGACATGCGCGACGGACATGCTCGATATGCTCTTATTGGTAGCAGTAGAGGTATGCAGTGATCCGGGAGATTCGAAAGAAGGGAGGGGAGGACAAAATTGCTAGTCGAAAGTCGGAGATGCAATCCCTGCTTTCGCGTAAGGGTTTGGGCCGTACCCTGATCCGCGAAATCTGATTAGATTACACGCCATTTGTTCCACCGCCCGCCCGCACCTACGCTCGACAAGACTCTCACCGTGTGGGACATTCTTGATCTGCCCGACTTCGTCCCGGTTTATCTCCTCTCTCTCTCTGCTCGAGCACTTCTCTGCAGGTCGCCTAACATGCTCGAACGATAGCACGAATCTACCACATTGGAACGCCTGTTGTAGGCGAACCGGCCAGCGCGCGCGGACAGTGAGTGAACAGAAAATCCCTCATGGAAACCAGAACGTCAGTCTCGTTCGAACCTCAGTCAATGGCCGCTGCAACTGAGCCTACACCCACCGCTGTGCAAGCAGCGAATCAAGGACTGGAGGCTCTCAAAGACATTAGCTACGGATCGATTGCTGGCATTGTCGGCAAATTCGTCGAGTACCCATTCGACACAGTCAAAGTTCGGCTCCAGGCTCAACCTGACCACCTGCCACTACGCTATGCTGGACCACTCGATTGCTTCAAGCAAAGCATTGCCGAGGACGGACTTCGCAGTCTCTATCGTGGGATTAGTGCACCCTTGGTCGGTGCAGCCGCTGAGAATGCGTCCCTGTTTTTGGCATACCGCGTAGCACAAGACTTGCTCAAGGTGACGTTATTGCCACACCACACTGGAGCTAAGCTGCCACTTGGTGGTCTAGTGGCAGCAGGAGCCATATCCGGGGGCATCACGTCGCTCGTTCTGACTCCGATCGAGCTAGTGAAGTGCAGGATGCAGGTCCCCCTGCAGTCGGTTGTCGACCCAGGACTCGGCCCACGAGCTGGTCTCGCTACGAAGTCCCTTGGTCCCCTGGCTGTAATGTCAGAGATCTGGAGAAGAGAAGGGTTGAAAGGTTTCTGGCGTGGACAACTTGGCACTTTTCTTAGAGAGACAGGAGGTGGGGCTGCATGGTTTGGCAGCTACGAAACACTGTCGTTATATTTCAAGTCGCAATTGAAAGATCCCAAAGCAGACAGCATAGCCGTGTGGCAGTCCATGGTGTCTGGAGCCATAGCTGGCATGGCCTACAACTTCATGTTCTTTCCTGCGGACACCATCAAGAGCAAGATTCAGACAGGGGAATTGACCAACGTGCGGCCAACATTCACTGCCGTTGGGCGAGAGCTGTACGCTGCACATGGCCTGAAAGGCCTGTACCGAGGCTGCGGCATTACGGTTGCAAGAAGCGCTCCCAGCTCCGCGCTCATATTCACGATTTACGAAGGTTTGAGGAAGAGCTGGGGATAACCGCAGAGCTCTCTTTGCATGATAGAGGATAGAGGTATGACAGTTGCATAGCGGATGGCGTCGCGAGCGGGCACAGATTTTTGATGACTTGTTCTGGATCTCTTCGAAGAAGTCACCAACCAGATTTGACAGATATACATCTGAACACTGTTGCCGCTGCATTTCATGTACCAGATCTTTGTCTCCGCATCAAGCCGCCTGGCACTGAGCTGACACAGAGCGTAATGCCCGCGATATCCGAAGGGCATGTTGCCCCGAACCTGCTGTCCCAGCATCCACTCTCAACCCACAACATTGGCTTTCTGCTGCTCAAGAGCTCAGAGGTGATTATGGTGACTACTGATGACTCGAGGTGTTGCGTTAGCGAGACAGCGTGTCTCCGCTTCAATGCTCGCGCTTCTACATGGAGTTATGGCGATGAAGAATACGGGTTGCGTCAAGGTTGCTTTACTGAGCGTCTCGGTGCCTGAACGGATGGCATATTCGATGTGCTGGGACTTGAGCTGAAAGATTATACCGAGCCTGCTCTGACGACCACTCTCGTTCTGACTTGCTCCCCATTTTCTGAGACCAAGCAGGCGAGGTAGATTGTTGATTGAGAGTCTCTCGTTTCTAGCGGACTTAAACCTCCTTAACTCCCCCTTCCCCCAAGGCACGATACCAACGAGATACATCCTGGATGTACCTAGGCCTGTGCATGTCCCTTCCTTCGGGCTGCACTACACTGCACACGGCTAGCATGCTTACACATTGCGTATCTCCCCTGCTGCTCTCGTGTGTGACTCACTTGCGCCCGGGCTTTGGAGCATAGCAATTGGGTGCTGGCTCGAGGATTCGGTTTTGACGTCGAAAGCAAGCTCCACCATCAGCTGCGCCGCTTCAAGGGTGCTGATCGTCCGCCAAGAGTCGCATCGATGGAAACAGCATCATTCGAGACACCTTCCTGTCCACTGTCCACTGTCCAGCTCCATCTTTGCTCCTCTGAATTGCCATAGAGACGAGCGCCAATACCACGCGACTCCGAACCGTGCAGGTGGTCACCGAGCCGTCACTGATCGCAGCTTCGCACCCAAATCTGCCCTCGAAGGAACGACCATGGCGCCCAGTGCGAATAATCAGCCTACGCCTCCGTCGTCAACCTCGTCCACCAATGGCGCCTCACCAGATGGCCAGCCATTTCGCGTTGTGCGAAAGCGCAATCGCATTCCACTATCGTGTGCCCCATGCAGACATCGCAAGCTGAAGTGCAATAGAGGTCATCCGTGCGACAATTGCTCGAAGCGTGGTGATACTGCAGCTTGTAGTTATGCGACTCCAGGAAATCGGAAGAAGGGTGCCTCCAATGGACCCCATGCCTCTCCAGACGACATGCAGAACCGCATTGATCGCTTAGAAGGCCTCGTGCTTTCGCTGATGACCACTGGCCAACAGCCTGCAACTACAGCCGCTGCGCAGGCAGCTATCGCGAACAGTCGAAGCAATAGCCTTAGCACAAGCTCAGATTTGAAACTTGATGCAGCCGGCGCGGACATGATACGAGAGGAGGGAGAAGGCGAAGAAGAAAGTGAAGTCGAAGGCATTTCACGCGGGATCGGTATCATGAAAATGGACAACGGGAAGGCTGTTTTCGCCTCAGATGCACATTGGTATGCGATCTTGGGCGAGATCAGCGAGGTCAAGAAGTATTTTGAGAGCCACAAAGAAGATTATAAGCAACATATGGCAAAAGTGCAAGCCGCCAAAGCAGACGAGAGTCCTGGAACCGCTTTCCTGTTACAGGGCCCACCAGTCAAGGACAAGAATGAACTTCTTGCGGCGTATCCTTCCAAATCAGATGCTGACCGACTGATTGCGCGTTATTTCAATGCGTACGATCCATCTGTCCATATCATACACGGCCCGTCATTTCAGAAGCAGTACGACAAGCATTGGCTCAATCCGACAGAAACCTCTGTGGTCTGGCTGGGTATGTGCTATGCTATGATGACTTTGGCATTACAGTCATATCACAGAGCAGGCGATGAGCCTCCAGAATATCGAGGTCGAACGTTAGAACTGTCCCACACTTACCGCAGGCTGACTGCGCAATGCTTGCTGTTAGGAGATATCACGCAAGCCAACCCACAGACCCTGGAAACTTTAGTGCTCCACGTACAAGCAGAATATGGACGAAGTAGAGACGCCGAGCCCGGTGTATTGCTACTAACCGGCTTATGTGTAAGGCTGGCCATGCGGATGGGTTACCACAGAGATCCAGGACCACACCCTGCCATCACACCTTTCCAAGGCGAGATTCGGCGACGCGTTTGGACGTTTGTCCGGCAGTGCGACCTTCTGATATCCTTCCAGTTCGGCCTTCCTGCGATGATCCGGACAGACCACATTGATACCGAGACGCCTCGAAATCTTTACGATGACGAGTTGTACGAAGACATGAAGAGTTTGCCACCTTCTCGACCAAGGTTTGAAGCGACGCCGATGTCATATATGATCACCAAAGCGAAGATGACTTTCCTCTTTGGTCAGATCGTGGAGCGCTCGCAGTCTGTGACGAACGCGCCATCTTATGAAGAGACGTTGAGGTTCGATGCAGATCTGCGGGAGGCCAGAAGGCAGCATCCTCCACTACTACAGATGCGCTCCTTCCAAGAGTCTGCTCGAGATCCGGCAAACCTGATCATGCAGCGCCTAGGTCTGGAAATGGTGTACCTCCGTTCACTTTTCGTTCTCCACAGACGCTTCATTGCACGAGGACGAGAGAATCCGCGATACGCATATTCGCGGCGGACGTGCTTGGACGCTTCTATGGAATTGCTAGACCATCAAGCGACGCTGCACCGCGAGTCACAACCCGGGGGCCGATTACGTTCTGTGAAATGGTACATCAGCTCCATGACCACCCACGATTTCCTGCTCGCAGCGATGCTAGTGTGCCTGGATCTCTACCATACAGCGGAGTCGGAACGCACAGGTCGAAAGAGCGGTCACGCGGCGTCGCCTCTGGTACCTGAACTCTACGACGAAGGCCGCCGAGAGCAGATGATGCAGGCTGTCGAACACTGCATAACGATTTGGGAGGCAGTCCGCGATCAGAGTATGGAGGCCTACAAGGGCTCGGTGGCGCTGCGGGTTATGGTGGAGAAGCTCAAAGCGCATCAGAAGCACCCAAGGTCGATGCCTTCTTACGCGCAGCAGCAACAAGTGCCAGCTTACGCCAACCGTGGGATCAATTTCGGCATGTTCCCCAACGGGTCGGTGGCCGATGTGGATACGGACGATCTTCCGCCGGAGCAGTCTGCGGCGATGACTCTCGGAATGCTATCTTCTGGCGGTTTGTCGCCAGGAGCCGGATTCGGCATGAATATGTCGCAAGCGACGTCTGCACCTTCGCACGCTTCTTATCCGGCAAGCATGGCGGGCCTTCTGAATGAGCCAATGACTGAGGGAAGCGGTCTGACGCGTGGATATCCTGGGACGGAAGCGAGCAATTTGACAGGAGCAGCGAGTCCAATGAGCCAAATGCTTGGGCAGAACTTGATGGGTATGGAGGGTATGGGAGGTGACATGGATTGGGTACGGTGCATGTTCTTGGCAAATGCTGAATCAGCAGCTGACAGCTTCACAGGGTGCTTGGGAGTCGTATATCCAGGGCACTACTACCGGCGGCATGGATGCAGGACAAATGTGGCCGATGAATCTCGATGTTACTCCGGAACAACAGACACAAGCGCAGAACAGTGGCGTTAATGGCAATGCATTCATGGGAGCTGCGGCCAGTGCTCTTGGGGGTAGTAGTAACATCATGATGTGATTTGTTGCATGGCATGTGCGCATGACGGTAAAATAATGCATCGAACGAAGGCAATGACAGGCACGTAAGGAGTCGAGCAAACGGCAAGGAGATGGGAGCTTTTCAGTGGTCACGAGTTGGTGCAAGTGCAGGCGAAGTGAAGGAATTGGAGTGTGCCGATTCCCGAAGCGACGCCGGTCAGAGCCTGCTCAGCACCAAGCTCACCACAAGGAAGCGGCAAGGCAGAAAAGGAAAGAGCCATTTTCCATTTTCGCACGATCCAAAGTGCACGAAAGGGGGTGAAGTGATCGATGGTGTGATCGATTGAGCAACGCGATGGCTACCCGATAGTCTGCGAGGTGCGAAGCTTCACTCCCAATCATCAATGTTCTGCTCGGCTCCGGATTTTCGCGTAGGCCGCACAGGTTCAGAAGATCAGATGCAATAACTAGCGTACGATGCCGAAGCTCCGAGAAATGCTTGCAGCGCCGAGTGCGTGCGTGCACGCAGTGGAGCGCACTCCTACTACTGTATCATCCTGCTCCCGTCTCATTGATCACCTCTCTGGCATCATCATCGCATAATCACTTTGTCAGCGAGCGGCTGAAGCTAGCAGCATCATGCCTTGGCACGCCTTGGCACATGTCACATGCGAAGCACAAGCCCTCGCACCCCTCCGCTCTGGCCGAAGCTTCCGGGTGTGATCCTTCCCAGTTGGCGCCATAAAGTCAAACATCCACTGCGCGGCCACGTACAAACTTTGTATCGCACAGCTTGCACACTCATAACCTTCAGCTGCACCTGCACCTGCACCCACCGCCATCCGCCATCCGCCATCCGCCATCCTCTGCTCTGCACACGCACCACCACTGCGCGCCTGCCGTTGGGAAAAGACGCCGTCTGCGCTCTATTCCAGCAGCACCGCCTGCACCGTGCCCGCCCCACCCATATCACTACCGGCCTGACCATCTCAGAGCCACATCTCCGCTTCCGCCCAGCATGTCTCTGAAGAAGGCATTGCACAGCATCCGCCCCAGAAGCGGCTCCAACTCCGCTGCCACCAGCGACAATGAGAGCAAGAATGAGAGTCCTGCTCCAGCACATGAAGCCCGCTCCCGCACGGGCTTCTCGTCCTTGTCCAACGGCATGGGTTTTAGCAGACACTCGACCGATTCCACCAGGGACAAGATTCGCTCGCCGACTTCACCTTCGCCATCCAGGGGCTCCAAGGAATACACTCGTTCGCATAGCCCGCTGAACTTTTTGAGGAAGAAGATCCGCCCTGCTTCCGACGATTCTCACTCCTCTACCGAAGACCTGCCGCTCAACCGGGATGGCGAGAGCCTCAGCCGCAACCAGCAGCGCAAGCACGAGAGGCAGGTCGAGAAGGAGAAGCACAAGAAGGAGGCCGAGGAGCGCATGGAAGCCGATCGTAAGCGTAAGGAGGACATGGAGCGCAAGGCTGCCGAGGAAGAGACCGACGAGCAGAAGGCCAAGTACGGCACGCTCCCCATCAATTACTATGCTGGCCAGCAGAAGCATGTAGACCGCATGGACATCAGAGACCTTACCCCGGAGCACAATGGCAAAATGGTGTGCTTCCGAGCACGTATACACAACATGAGGAAACTCAGTGCTCACCTGATGTTCGTGGAGCTTCGACAGCAGACCGCCACCATTCAGGGCATTCTGCACGAGCATGGCAGTGTGTCACAGCACTTTCTGTACTGGGCTGAGCATTTGCACGTCGAGACCGTCGTCGTTGTGCAGGGAGTAGTCCAGGAGCCGAAGTCCAAACAGGGCGAGATCATTGGTGTTTCCATTCACCATCTTGAGGTTCACATCCACCAGATGCATGTCGAAGCTACTCCGAGCGAGCCCCTGGCTTTCACAGTCCACGAGGCGGAAGTGTCCAAGGCTGATACCGAGAAGGAGGGTGACACACGCCATCGCGTCTCTGATAGGGCTCGTCAGCACAACCGAATTATCGACCTGAGGACAACCACTTCTCAGGGCATTTTCCGCATCCAGAGTGGAGTCTGCCAGGCTTTTCGCGCTCATTTGCACTCGATCGGCTTCATTGAAATCCACACTCCAAAACTGCAAGGAGCCGCCTCCGAGTCTGGCGCCAGTGTCTTTAAAGTAGACTACTTTGGTCGTCCAGCATTCCTGGCCCAGTCACCCCAGCTGGGCAAGCAAATGGCTATTGCCGCAGACTTCCGCCGAGTCTTTGAGATCGGTCCAGTTTTCCGAGCTGAGAACAGCAACACTCACAGGCATTTGACGGAGTTCACTGGTCTGGATTTGGAAATGGCCATCGACGAGCATTATCACGAAGTGCTTCGCGTGCTCGATAGCACGTTCAAAGCCATCTTCAAGTATGTTTACGACAACTACCAGGAGGATATCAAGGTTGTCAAGCACCAGTTCCCTCACGACGATCTGGTTTGGCTCGACGAGACACCGGTCATTCCGTTTGCCGAGGCCATTCGTCTTCTCAATGCATCTGGATATCGTGACGAGAACGGCAATGAGATCCCGGAGAATGAGGACATGGGCACGCGTGATGAAATTGCTCTCGGTGCTGTGATCAAGGAGAAGTACAAGACCGACTACTACGTGATCGACAAATTCCCAACATCCGCACGACCTTTCTACGCCATGCCTGACCCGTATAACCCGGACGTGACGAACTCATTCGATATCTTCCTGCGCGGACAAGAGATTCTCTCGGGTGGACAGCGTATCCACGATGCACCAACACTCGTGAAGAAGATGGAGGCCCTGAAGATGGATCCGAGGACGCTCGAGGAGTACATGACCGGCTTCGAATGGGGTGCGCCACCTCACGGAGGAGGAGGTATCGGGATGGAGCGTATTCTTATGCTTCTGCTCAAGCTCGGAGATATTCGAAACGCTTCGCTCTTCCCGAGAGATCCCAAGTCGCTACCATACAAGCCGCCGGTCAAGCAGCTCAGACACCCAGAAGCGAGCACACTGCACCCGCCGTGGTCTGGCCAGGACCGCGCAGCTGCGCACGTGGACTTCCAGCCCATCGAGAAGCTTATCGCCAACTATGGAGACGCATCAAACACTTCCTGGCTGGAGCCGAAGTTCGAGCACTGGCGAGACCCCCACACTGGTGCTGCTGTTGGATTTGTTCCGCACGAGGGCTTTGCCATCACGATTGGAGATCCACTATGCCACCAAAGTCAGTATGCTAAGACCATCGGAGGCTACTTGCGCTACATCAAGAAAGAGCGCCGACTGAAGCCATTGTGGCTGCTTTGCGGTTCGGCGGCAGAAGAAGTCCTTGCCAACAAGTTTGATTGGCGAACGCTATCCGTCGCCGCTGAGCAGCGTCTCGACCCCAATAACAACCCGGCTGCGCACGATCCAGAGATCCAGCGCAAGTGCCGTCACGCTGAGAAGGAGGGTGTCAAGGTCCACGATATTCCACTCGGCACCGCCGTGCCGGATGATGTCAAGGAGAAGATTGATGGACGGATCCAGGATTGGTTGAAGAACCGCAAGGGCAAGCAGGTGCATCTGACAGATGTGCATCCTTGGCAAGACGTGGAACACAGGCAGTACCATTACACGACTACTAAGGATGGACAAATCTGTGGCCTTGTCATCCTTGCCCAGCTCTCGCCCGACCACGGCTGGCAAGTCAAGTTCGCCCTCGACTTCCCTGGCGCGCCTTCTGGTGCTATTGAGCTGCTCGTCCTCCACGCTCTCAAGGCTGCTGGTCAAACAGGCGCTACATCGGTCACGTTCGGCGGTGGTGCGACTGCTAAGCTTACGCCGGGTCACAACCTCAAGGGTACCCGAGTGAAGGTGTTGGCCAAGGCATACCACGCGATTGCAACAGAGCTCAAGTTGACGAACAAGTCGGAGTTCCGGGAGAAGCTGGGCGCTCAAGATGACCCAATCTTTGGTGAGTTGTTTCTACTTGTCTGCTTCAAGGTGCTGTGCTGACGTTGATACAGTGTGTTACCCGCCACATGGTCTTGGACCTGCTGGTGTCCGGGCCATTCTCTCCTTCTTCGAGGATGAGGACGATACTTCCAAGTTGGGCTAGGAGTCCAAGCAGAAGATACCGTTGGCCCACAGACTCAGCCTCAATGCCTTGAACAAGAAATACATCCCAGATGATTCATCATGATTAGCCAAGGCCATGTATCCGCAAGATGGATTCAGGCGTGTCTTTTGTATGATTGTTGCCAGCACCATCGGATGAACCTGTTGGCACGCAAATGCATAGTATGTGCATGAGTCCAACGTCGATACCCAATACATGATCTCGAGTACACAGTAATTAGACCAAACGTATAATTGCATTTTTCCTGTTGCACAATCAACCCACTGTGGCCTGTGCCTATCCATCCGACTTGCACTCCCGCAGGAATTCCAACACAGTCTCGTTGAAAGACCGAGGAAACTCCCACAAGCAACCATGCCCACCTTTCACCGTTTTAAACTGTGCCCCGTCAATCTTCTCGGCCAAGTCCCTACTCAAGGTAACGGGTGTCAAAATATCCGTCCTCCCTGCCAAAACCATCACTTTCCTCGGCTCAATCCCACCCAACCACTTCCCATCCTCTCTCAACTTCAACAAGGAATTTCTCGAATCGAATCTCTGTATCACGTTCAATTGTGCCAGATATGCTTCCAAACTCAACTCCAAATTCTCCACATCCCTCTCTACTGCCCTCAACTCGTCGGTTCGACTCGTGAAGAAGGGCACCGTGAATGCCCATAATGTTACATCTCGCATCACGTCTTGAACAGACATTTTCCGAGCCATTTCCGACCAGATTTGAAACATTCGTGAACAGAATTCGCCCGGGGCAGAGTAGGTGCATGCTAGGGTTAGACTTGAGATGTCGATGCCGCAAGGAGGGCCAGACGGGTAGGACAAGGCGTATTCTTGAAGAATCATTCCACCCATACTAACTCCTAGGAAATGTGCCTGTTTGATCCCGAGGGTTTGGAGAAGGCCGTGCAGGTCTGAGGCCAGGAGTGCAGATGTGTAGGGTCCTGCAGGTGCACTGCTTTGGCCTATGCCTCGGTTGTCGTAGGTTAGGACTCTGTAGCCTGCTGCCAGAAAGGCTGGAGTCTGGCTTGACCAGGTTTGTTGTGAGTCTGCGAGCCCGTTGACTAGCACTATGGTTCCCGGTTCTTCTGTTGCTGTGCCATTGGGTTGGGATGACGTGGATGGAGTGTGGAAGGTGTAAGAGATTGTGATGTCATTGACTTGGACTGTTGGCATTTTGTGAGTGCCAGATAGGATGAGTTGTGATTTGAAGGTCGTGAGTAGGGTTGTTGTACAAACATGGACTTCCAATGGAGAAGATGAACATACATGACGCTAGCTATGCAGTTAGTCAGCTGGGTTAATGTTTGATAAATATGTCTGTTGATTTTGTGTATGTCGTTCTGCTCAAACGTCCCGCTATGCTTTTTGCCCCCTAGTTGTTGTACATTGAACTGTCGTCAGTCGTTCTTCAAAGCTTGGCCTCATCAGTCGGCTTCTCGCCAATGATATCCAAGAACGCAGTATGGACATGCTCGGTCAAGTCAGCAGCTTGCAGACTGCGTCCCTTCTCCTTGAACGCAAGTCTGGAGCACTCTCGTGTGATGGCAGAACCTCCATAAGCGACCAGAGCGAGCGTCTCATCTTCCTTCAACTCGCCATCATGATCCCAGATCTTGTCGTGGTAGGCCTTACGGTATGCCAACAATGTTGCCAACGATCCAGTCAAAGTATCACCCTGACCTCCAGATCGCTTGAGACCACCTTCGCCATCTGATATGAGCGTCTGCTTGCCATTCGAGATATAGTCTACCTTGCCCTTCTGGATGATTGTAACTCCTCCGAAGGCAGTAGCAAGCTTTTCGCACAGCTTTGTCGGGTCTTCTTTGGTGGTATCGATGTTCTTGCTCTTTGCCAATCGACCAAATTCGACTACGTTTGGCGTCAGAATACATTCCTTGTATCCTTCGACAAGCTCTGGTCTAGTCTGAGCAAGGTATAATCCATCTGCGTCTAGAACGAAAGCAATGTTCTTTTTTCTCGCCTCGCTGATCACGCGAGCACAGGTCTCTTGCATAGCTGGATCGCGACCAAGCCCAGGTCCGATCACAACCACGTGCAATCGGTCTAGCATGGCCACCACCTCTTTCGATACGCTGTCTATTGTCTCGTCCTTGCCGAGGTTCTTCTGTTGTCGCATGTATGGGTGGACCATGAGATTGGGCGAATATGTCTTGATCACTGCACCTGCGCCTGGCTCGCATATAACGTGGGACTGGAGTCATCTCAGCACCAGTTTCTTCATCTCTCTTGCCCAAGCAGAGCTTACCATGTCGGCTCCAAGCTTTGCTGAAGCCATTGCCGAGAAATACGGCGCTCCTGTGTAGTCCTCGCTGCCTCCAATGACTGCTACTCGACCCAGCTGGCCTATACATCATCAGGATTTCAACATTCTGTGGGCACATACAGATCTGACCAGACTGACCTTTATGGAACTTCTCGAGCATGGGCGGGATCATCTTGAACACCTTGCCCAGGGTCTCCTTTTGCGATACATTGGCGGCCATCTTGTCGGTCCCTCTGTTGCTGATACTCAAGATGGAAGTGTGAAGTACATGTAAAGCTTTCAAGTTTGGAGCATTTTACCGACAAGCTGTGCTCTCACCTGGGCTGTATGTCAATGCGTGTCCAGACAGACGCGAGCTTCATGTTCCTCTGACGATGCCATGACGCGCATAAGGACCCCACTACCATTACACGCGAAAGTGGGAGACATTTATGCTGAACTCATGGTCGTTGACTATTTTCGGAAGAAACAAAGTAGCTTGCACCGAGAAGAATTACGTTGACAAAGGGTATTGGAGAGGGAAGGATCAAGTGTTCGCCAAGCATACCAAGGTCAATACCACGTTGCAAATATGAGTGACGGCATTCATCCAAGCGGTCCCTCGCATCCAGGACCAAATGCTGCTTATGAGACTGCTGGAAACCCTACCCAGAAGGAGCCTGTCGAGGCTTCACGAGCACAGCTGAATGCACAGACGGACGACGACAATGCAGTGTACGTGTAGAGACTGGTTGCCAGATTGAAGGACCACGTCGCTAAAACAAACTCTAGAGCACACCGAGGAGCCAACGAGGGCGAAGTAGGCTTTGAAATGGCCGTGCCGACATCACTTGGTCGAGGCATACACGGAGCACCTCCAGGCGAAGAGACCAACGGCTATACTCAAGCCAGCTACGATAGTCAAGAGCTCGATGCCGAACAAATGGGTGCTCCAGGTGAGGGCAAAGTGGACAGCGCGGTGAAGAACAAGCCAGGCGCGTCTGGTAGCCAGCCTGGTCTGGAGTCAGATCTTGATCGTAAGAAGGCGGAGCAGGCATCAGCTCGCCAGTCGATGAAGGAGCAAAAGCAGGAGGAGGTAGATGTAGGCGGAATTCTAGGCCAGCGAGGAGGTCCTGCAAATCCAGTCGACTAAAACAACTACTAGAAGACTGGGCGAAGAGGTCATTGAGGGCCGGCGTTGGTCGAGATATACCAGGTAGATCGGTGGTACCAGAACACATACATACCAGAGTGAGCCACGGGGCTCGAATTTCTTGTGATCCACGCAGACCATGTATTCCAGTTGCTCAACGAAAGTGCATCAGATGCCATTGCCTCATCCGCCCGGTCGTGGTCTGGTATTTTGGTGGTCCAATTCATATGCGCAGGTAACCCTAACCCTGGCCCTAGGCCGATGTCAAGCTGTCTCCAAGTTGCTTGTTCAGCTGACGGACACGTCGCAACAAACATCGCTCTCTCACAGCACCTTTTCTGTGCTAACAAACATGATACTGTTGCGATAGGTCGCCTCCTCGAACAAAAACCTACGATGAAGCACTTCTTCGCGCTGCCTGCTGTCCTCCGCACAGCAGCTCTGCTGGCTTCGGCATCACAGAACACGTTCAGCGTACAAGACGACCTGCTCGCCTTCCCACAGTACGAAGTAAGGTTCGTTGACGACTGGACCGGCGAACAAGAAGCGCAGTCCCGATTAGCGAGCAATCGACCAATAGAAGATGCGAAGCAAGACGTGCAGCCATATCAAAAGCCGCTTGCATCGAGCGAAGATGGGCGCTCTGAAAATCAAGAAGAGGCAGAATATGAGCGAATGATAATAGATGGTCAGCCATGGCTCTGCCGAATACCTATTGTCAAGAAGCCTGAACCTAGCGCTGGAGTCAATGATACTTTGTCGAAGGCCGAAGAAGAAAAGGAGCTCGCGCGTGCTAACGAGCGAGGATGGGAATTGATCTCAGCCATGCAAGGCAACTGTGTCTACTTCATTAGTGGTTGGTGGAGCTATCGTTTTTGCTACAACCAAGGCGTTAAGCAATTCCATCAGCTGCCTCCGAGCCGTGGCGTGCCCGTATACCCACCTCTCGAGGATCCTGGCGTTCCGGGCTTCGTGCTGGGATCGTATGAGAAGCGCATCGACGATGATGATGCTACGAAGGAGGAGAAGTGGGACCAAAGCGCGCTGGACGTGAGTGAAGGCGCTAAGCGAAGATATAGCAAGCATGGCGAGCTGGTACAGCGAGGCGAGAGCAGATATTTGGTGCAGAAGCTCGGCGGCGGCACAGTCTGCGACCTCACTGGCAAAGAGAGGAAGATTGAAGTGCAGGTAAGCTGAGAAACAGCTCCGATGGAGAATAACGTACTGACTACTTGTAGTTCCACTGCAATCCTCAATCCTCGGACCGCATCTCCTTGATTAAAGAGACTAGCACATGTGCCTACCTTATGGTTATCCAGACACCTCGCCTGTGCAACGACGTAGCATTTCTGCCCCCACAGAAAGACCAACCAAACGCGATCACATGCTCGCCGATTCTTAAAGATGACCAGATCGATGACTACGAGCGAAATCTGAAAGCCGTCATCTCTGCAGAGCAGGAGGCAAAGATATGGGAAGCTACTCGAGAAGCTGCAGCAGCTTTGGGAGACGATGCTGCTGCTCAAGAACTGGAACCTATGGTTGGTGATATCTTTGTTGGAGAACATCGGCTGGTCCCAGAAGGCATTAAGCTGGAGAAAAGCGCAATTGTCGGAGGAGGCAAGGAAACATACGTGGACACCGTTGCCTCTTCAGATGGACGCGTGCTAACCAAGGATGAGATGGAGAAGCTTGGTCTAGGCGATCCGAAAGCGATTGAGAAGCTACGAAAGGAACTCGAGAAGATTGCACAGGGACAGAACTGGAAGCTAGATGTGATTGACACGCCAAGAGGGCGAGAATATCGCGGCATAATCGGCGACGAGGACGAGGAAGAACAAGGCCAGCCTGGAGACGACCAGGCGAAGGACAACAATGGAAATGCCAAAGATGCAAAACCACCCAAAGGTGAGGGAAAGAAGAAAGAGGCCGAGAAGAAGCCCAGCAAGCAGGGTGAAACAAATGTGAAGAAAGCTCAGACTAAGGAGAAGAAGGCGAAAGAACAAAAACAGCGTGAAGGTAGTGAAGAAGAGTACTACAAGGAAGAGTTGTGACGGAAAGAATTGATGCTCTACCTGAGTGCAAAGACTGCTGTACTTCACGCAAGCTCTTCTCCACTGCAAATGGCAGAATTTCCGTGCGTTGTAGCGCGGGATTGTTTGACCTCGCCGGGAGCTCCCATCCTCAACGTTGCAATGTTGGCAGACAGCCATCAAAGATGAGCCTCGATCGAAGCGCGGCAGATCCACTGTCGAGGAAGGTCGTGTCGAAGATTACCCCATTAGTCCGGCCAAAAGGCCATCCCATGGTAGCACTCCTCAACAATCTGGAAGCAATCGTGAGAGGTGAGTGGCCGACACGACGCTCAGCATGCTGGTAACGTGAGACGAAGTCCTCTGGTCGACCATGGAGTGGAGGAACGACGCTTAGCTATGACAAAGATTTCAGAGGAGAGCCAAGCAACATTGTATGGGTAGCTTCGGGAGCGTAAATCTCGTGCTGCAACTCGCGCGGGCCTTTTGGAAGTGCGCTTTCATTGACGCCGGAGCAGTGAAGCCAATGTAGCTCAAGTGTATAAGCAATGAATTTGCGGAGCCGGAGAATGTTCTACGATTTGTTAACGTGGTAGTAGTCTTAGGAACATAGACTGCCTTAGTACGCTATTCCCCTTCGGGGGCTTTGCCGAAGGTAGTCTAAGGAAGTATCTAGGAGTTCTAGTAGATAGAACTTAGCTCTAGAGTTAATATTATTTAAATAGCTAAAAATAGATATTACTAAGAAGCCTAAAGCTATCTAGTAAGAAGTCTAATAAGTAAAATAGTAGAAATGCAAGTCTCTATAGTAGAAACTAGTACTAAAGCTACGAAAATTACTAAAATACTAGTAATTAAATTTAAATAGAAAATAGTATATTTCTATAAAAATAATTGTTTTTAGAAGTCTAGAAAGCTTTTAAATATATTAGAAATATATAGTCTAAGCTAGAAAGCTAAGGAATTAAATACTAGAAATATATATTCTAAACTATAAGATTAAGTACTAGAAACTATTACGATTATAGCCTAGTTAGCCTATTTACGGGCCTAGTTAGCCTATCTAGAGTCGAAATAGGCCAAGAAGGGCTAGGGCGGCCTATCTTAGCCTATAGATATATATCTTCTCTCTAGATACCTCTCTTTCCTTTCTTCTTTAGTAATTTGAGTAGTTCTAATCGAGTACTATATACTACGTAGCCTATATCCCTTTTATATACGAATTGCTCTTCTAAAGTATACTATATAGTACTTAAAATAGTATAGAAAAAAGTAAAGGCCTCGGTATCTAACCTAGTTAGCTAAGAAGATAACTAGGAAAACTTTCCTAATATTAAGTAGGATAATAATTCCTCTATCCTAGCTAACGACTTACTAGGGAATACTATCGATAATAATAAGGAATAGGGCGACGCCGAAGAGGACTATAACGACGAGGTCCTAGCGGCCTAGCTCTAGTACGAAGAAGAATAGGCTAAATAGGCTAAGTAGCGCCTCGAGTTAGCCTATCTTAGGAAAAGGATAGCCGATATAGCTTATAAAGCCTCCCTCCTTACGGAGTAAGGGAATATCTAACTAGGTACAGCCTCCGCTATACTATTCTCTATATCTATAGAATCGGCTATTTCTAAGATAAGGAACCTCTACGTATTCGAAGATAAGGGACGTGCGGACTATAACTAATAGGTTACCGACTACGACTATATCTTTAGATAGGCCCCTTATATCTATTCTATAGAAGAAATAAAAGTAGACCTAGCCGAAGAATAGATAGAAAGGGAGTAGTAAGTTAAATAGAAGCGATATACCGGATATTCGGGCCCCGAGGAGTATATCTAGGAAAAGATAAAGTAGGTAATACTAGACTCTATAGGGACGAAAGAGGAACGCCGCTAATTAGCCCTAGATAGGCTAAAGTAGACTAACTAGAGGAATCGTACCCTATCCGAGCTACTAGACTATATAAAGATTTAGTAGGATAAGGTCGAAGAAGATCGCTAGGACTATATAATATACGACTTTATAGTAGCTATAGATAGGAAGATCCGCTATCGTATCGAGATAGGCTAATAGTACTTCTAAATACTAATCGAAGCGGAAGAGGTAGCGAATACCTACTACCGCTCGCTAGAGAACGAGCATAGGTCCTATAGGAATAAAGACCGGAGTAATAAGAAGCGCGGCTACTCTAACTTAGACAATAGCGCTACTAGCTCGGCCCCGGATAAGCTATCTAGAGGCTTGGGAGGTCGTAGCCGAGGTAGGAAGGGCCGAAGCTCCTTATAGAGGCGCTAGAGCGCCCCTAGTAGGTCTAAGAAGGACAAAGAGGTCCCTTAGTACTAGTGCTATAGTAAGATAGGCTATAAGAAGCCCTAATACTCTACCTATAATCTAGAATCGGGAAAAGATAAACCTACCTAGTAGCCCTCCTAGCTACGGCGGGCTAGGTCGTTTATACTAAGGAGTAAAGGAGGAGCGCGGAGCCCGGTAGACTAAGAAGGGTCGACTAGGACTAGTTTTAGTTAATCTAACTAGATATTAAGCTATAGTAGGGCAAGAACTCCTATATACTTAGAGGGCTTATCGATTACGGCTCCTAGGCTAATATCTTAGATAGTATAGTAGCTAAAGAGGCTAGCCTCGTTGTAAGTAATATAGACGCTAAGCGATATAAGACCCTTAATAGCTAGTCGCTAGCTATAAGTAGTAAATACCGTATAATCTACGAAGTATTAGATACGAGCGATTAGTAGCGAGGCTATATAGACAATTTCGCTATCGGAAGGATCTATAGCTTTAATATCGTACTATTAGGGGCTAGGTATGTAGTAACGTATAGAACACCCGCCTAACTAATAATATAGTAGGTAGTAGAACTAATAAGTGCCTCCTAAAAGGATTACGTAGAGCGCTAGATTAAAAAGGCTATACGAGTTACGTACGTCTAGCGTACGCCCCTAGCGCGCGCCGCCTAGTATACTTAGGGCTTAGCAAGAGACCTTACCTTATCGAGGTCCTTACAATTATCCCCTTTCTCCTAGTATAGCTATCCCTAGCTATAGACAAACCTAACTCCTCGTTAAGCTATCCTATCTACGTATTCTCTCGCGCCTCTAGCGCTTCAAATACGTCTTACGTACGTTACTACTTCGTATAGCTAGTTACTACGTAAAAACTCTTTATTGCTATATAGTAGAATTTTTATGTTTCTACTAGTAACGTAGCTAGGTAGGTCTAGCGTATTCCTAAGAACGTATTAATTGTTATTGTTAGTAACTAGGTAGCCTATATATAAGTAGTATCTATAGTCTACCTAAAAACTTCCCCTATTTCTAAGCTTTCTACTAGTATCGCGCTAGTACTTCGCTAGCTCTACGCAAGCTCCTCTTATATCCTAACTAACTATTTTTATACTACTCTTAGTATAGACTTAGCTAGTACCCCGATTGCGGTACGTAAGCGCCCCGCCGCTAGTCCCGCTATCCTAGTTACGGCTAGTAAGCGCTTTAGGCCTAATATAGAAGGTTGTAGTAGATACTTCCTATATATAACTACTAATAGTAAGAATAATCCTTGCGTACTCCTTATACGCGTCCCGTAACTAACCCGCTATAGAGAATCTAAATAATGTATATATTAGAGGTAATATATACCCTACTACTAAGAAGAAGTACTAGAGATATACTAAGGGGCACTACCCTTATAAGCTAGTTATAGTACTATACCTCGTCGCGCTACTCTAGCGTATACGCGTAGCTTACGCTAAGCGCGCTACTTACGACCTAGACGACCCTAAGTATAGGGATAATCCTATCTAGGCTTAGATTAGCCTTAATGAGATCTAGTAGCGCCTAGACGTATACGTAGACTATACGTATCGCTTCCTCTTCGTACGCGTCGCGTCTATTAACCGCCTAGCTTTTCCTAAAGATTAAGAAATCCCTAAATAGCTATTACTATAATAAGAACAAGATTACTAGTAATAGTACGCTACTTAAGCGTAGCCGCGGCGCTAGCGTCGCGCTAGCTACTACTAACGGCCTAGACTTAGTAGCTATCCTAGAGCGCATTAATATTAACCTTTCTAGTCTAGTAGAAATCGGCCGTTAGGTACGTATTATCCTCGTACCCCTATCGCTTATTAAGCGTATACTAACCGCGATATAATCTCGCCCTAAAGGGGATATATACTACTATAGTAGTAGTCGATACTACTATAGGCTTCCTACCTATACCTAAGCCTAAGTAGGGTAAGGGTTCTAATAGTTACGAGAGTAACTAGCTCCTCGGAGCTAGTTAGTAGGTTATCCGCCTACGGCGCGTAAGCGTTACGAACGCATTATTTTCTTTTATTCTAAGCTAAGCTAAATACCTCTATTAATAGCGAAACGAGTATATATCTATTAACCTTATCTTATCTTATTCTTATATTCTCCGACTACGTCTCGCTTACGCCTTAAATACGTTAAGCGCCGCTAAGTCTTCTATATATTCTACTAGTTCCTAAGTATTATATTCTTCTAGCTAGCCTACCTACCTAACAAGGTAGTAAGTCTCTCCCTTCTACGCCTTCTTCTTTACGATTTCTTCTACGCGCTACTTATTCGTATCCTCTACGACTAGTATACTAACCTTATACTCCTCGCCTTCGTACCCTTTCTAAGGCTCGAGTAGGGATATATAGAAAATATTATAGATTCTCGTACGGGTAGGTAGCGCTAAGTAATACGCCTACGCTCCTACTATATCGATAATACGAAACGGGCCGAGATACTTCGGGCTAAGCTTCTTCTTTAGTAGATCTAGTCTAATATTCTTAGATAACAATAGTACTAGGTTACTAATACTATACTTCTAAGCCTTATAGTTAGTATTGTAGTACTTAGCTTAGTATTCTACTATAGTCTTCTAGCGCTACGTAAGCGTCTCGTATACTTTTCGTAGTCTTTCTATAGTATCGATTGCCGCTAGTGCCCTTCCTTCGGATAGCTCGTTCCGAGCTATAGGTAACGATATAGGAGCAATATCCGGATTATATCTATATAGTATATAGAAGGGGCTTATGCGTAGCGTAGGGTATACGCTATTATTATACGCGAACTCTACCTACGAGAGCTAAGACGCCTAGTCTACCTAGTTATTAGAACAATAACATCTTAGGTACTATTCTAGCGTCTAGTTAGTACGTTTAGTCTACCTATTAGTCTATAGATAGAACGCTATACTAAGCTTACGCTTTATATACGTCTCGTAGTAAAAGTCGCTCTAAAACTAACTAGTAAATAGAGACCCTCTATTACTAACTATTCTAGCTAGGATTCTAAACCTTCTAACTACCTCTCTTAGGAAGATATCTACTAGCTCTACTACTATGCACTTCTTTATAGTAGGTACAAAGAGGCT
>LFZO01000389.1:0-37511 GCA_001578225.1 Pseudocercospora musae | reverse complement strand
TAGTTACTAAGTACTACTACGGATAGTAGGTTAAGCTATACGCTTATCGCGAGCTATCTTGCGTAGTCGTTATAGGATATTAATATCGAAGTTTTCGTAAGGTAAGAATTAGCAATATAGCTTAGAAATTTATAACGTAACCTACCTAAGGTTTCTACGGCAATAGCGACCTAGGCGATACGTAGATACTATAGGACGAGTACTAAGTAGTACAAAAGTAAAGCTTCCTTTATGTAGCCGGTAGTGTAGCCGGTCTTTTAAGTAACGCTTATAGAACCCGGAAAAAGTCCGGGTTCTAACCCGAAATTAGTATAGGTCCTAGAACCCGAACCCAAACTAATCGTCCGGTTCCCGCTAAGAAACCGAACCCGGACCCAATTTCTCGGGTTATATCTAACCTACTAGGACGTCTAGCGTAGAGCTATTAGAGTCGTAGGTACTACGCGGCCCTTTATTCTATACTTCTTAGCAAGTCGACCTAGGTAGGCATCCTATACTATATAGATAGTACGGTCCTTACGATTGCGAATAATACGTATACCGAGGTAATAGTAGAGGTTACTAAGTTCTCGTATATAGAAGCGGTCCTTTAGTAACTAAGCGACTACTTATAAAGTAGCTATCGAGTATATAATAATAATTATATTATCTATATAGATAACGATAATTGAGCCGCTAACCGTATATTTGAATATATATACGTTACTTATTATAGGAATGAAATCTAGACTCTTTAGGTACTTATAGAGCTCTTCGTACTATAGTATAGGGGACTACTTTAGACTATATAGGACCTTAAGTAGTAGGTAGACTATGCCCTTACTACTACGGTTCTTAAAGCCGTATAGCTACTCAATGTAGATCTTGTACTTATTACTAATAGTAGTATTCAAGAAAGTAGTTAGAATATCAAACGACTAAGCCTCTAGGTTATAGTAAGCAATAAGAGCAAATAGAGCTCGTAGAGTAGATAGCTTAGCGACTATAGTATAGGTCTCGTTATAGTCTTGTCCCTTAACCTAAGTAAACCCCTTAATAACCTAGCGAGCCTTAAAGCGACTAACCTTACTATTAGTATTACGCTTAATAGTAAAGACCTATCTACTACGGATAACCTTACGGCCTTTAGGCACTTCTAGCCTTAGAATATAGATCTAGGTAGTATTGTCTATTAATGACTTGTATTTAGCCTTATAGGCTTCCTACTATTATAGCTAATATAGTAACTCCTTAGCTTCCTTATAGCTCTTTAGAATTGGAATAGGATCGTCGTTCTACTTAGCAATATAGTAGGTAGCTATAAAGCCCTTTATAAAGGCAATAGGCATATTAGATAGGTTATAGATATACTAATCCTTCTTAGTACTTACAAGGTATCTACGTAGTAGGTCTCGAGTAGACTTCTTACTATAGGTTAATCGGGTACTACGAGTACTAATACTATTAGGTCGCTCAAATTCTAGTAACTAGCTAGGCTTACCCTTCTTAGTATTTGGATTAAAGGTAGCTAGCTCTTCTTTAGTAGACTAGAAGCCTTCTTTATTACTTAACGGCTAGACTCCTAGTATATTATCTTCGATTAGTAGTAGATTAATAACATTATCTACTAATAGTATCTTAAGCTCTTCTATAGGTCCCTCTTACTAAGGTTAGAGCTATTAAACAATACTAGGTATAGGTATCGGAGTATCGCTTTTTATTATATTAAATAGTATAGCTATAACTAATTTAATAGTTATAAACTCGCTCTCGGAAGGGTCGTTAGGATTAGTGTATAGCTATATGCCTTCTAGTAGTAGTAGCTTAGATATTAAGTCCAATTTTGACTTAGATTTTAACTCCGATTTTAAGTCCGATTTTGAGTCCGATTCTAACTTAAGAAACTAGACATCCTTTAAAGCGATTACCTTATACTTATTAGGTAGGTAGATTATGTACTTACTAGAGTCTATAGAGTCCTTAGTATATCTAACAAACTTGCTAACCTTGCTATAGGCATTAAACTTCTTACTACGAGTAATACTATAGTCGTATATAATAGTTATATAGCTATAGGTACGTAGGTACTATAAGCGAGGATGCTTTCGAGACTAGTTAAGCTCCTTAGCTACAACTATATATAGACTATCGCTACTATTAACCTAGGTAGGCGTAATATTTAGGATATATATAGCTACGCTAACTACGTATAGCTATAGAGCCTTTAGAAGGTTTACCTATAGTATTATCTTTCGAGCTATTGTGTAGACAATGTAGTTACTAACCTTAGTAAGTCTATTTTACGTAGATGAATATAGAGCGGTAACTTGTAGTACAATACTATTATTACGAGCCTACTCTAGTAGACTATTACCTCTATATTTATCCCCTCTATCGAGGCGGTATATAGGAATAGCGTAGCTAGTCTAAGTGTAAACATATATACGATAATGCTTAATAGCTAGTACTATACCTATCTTTAGGGTACTAGGGTATTTATAGCGATAAGCTAACTTAGTATAGGTAAAGAGTATAAAGTAGCGCTCTTAGAGTAGGCTAGGATTAGTAATATAGACTACATCTATACTAACAATGTAATAGATCGTAGAAGGTCGTAACTATAGTAGTCGATTATACTCCTTATATACTATTAATAAGCGATAGGCAATGTAGTTACGGAAGGTCTTCTTCTTGTCTCTAAGGATTACGATATATCTATTAGCTTCTAGCTATAGTAACTTGCTATAGTAAATATAACTATACTATAGGTACTAGTTATTTATAGTACCTACTAGTATCCCCTTCTTCGATAGAAGGGTAATAGCCGCCTTACCGTTAGGTCCGGATATAGGGATATATAGAAAGGGGAGACTATTCTTACGGTAGGTCTAAGTAACCGTTACTTCGTTACTATCGCTACTATAGGTAAACAAGACTCGTCTATTATTGCAATAGAAGTAGCCCTTATCGGCTAACTTCTCGGTAGATATAAGGTTAGCTACTAGACCTAGTATACATAGTATCTTAGTAAGCTATATTATACTAATTCCTCGATTATTAATAACCTTAGTCTAGGTAGTACTAATTAGTATTGCTTACTTAGTGTTACCTCTAAATCGTACTAGAATATTATAACCTTTATACTTAATAAGTAATACTAGATTGTTAATTATATATATACTAGTACTAGAGTCGATAACCTAGTCTATCGTACGTATAGTAGCCGATAGTGCTATATAGGTACGATTACTAACCTTAACCTCGACTATAGTAATAAATAAGTAGTTACTAGGTAGTATAGAGTTAGGTCGTAGATCGTTGTAGGGTATTCTATTAGTAAATAGGCTCTACTACGGAGGTATAGATTAAGGTTACTACTATTAAGTAGTTAGACCTCGCTATTACTATACTTTCTTCTTAGCCTTCTCTCGCTTATAGCGGAGTCGGTCTTCCTCCTTTAGATAAGGGTATTTAGTATAGTACCTATCGGATAGATAGGTACCTTCGTAATATAAGTACTTATCGTAAGGCGGATTATTATTATTGTTTCTACCGCGACTACGGCTACTACGGCTACTACTACGAGCGCCGCTACGAGGCGCTTAATTAGGGTTAGTATTACTAGCTAGCGGCTACTACGATTAAGCTAGCTTTTGTAGACTAAAGTATCTACTATACTAGGCCTAGTTAAGCTAAGCAATATTCTTATTAAGTAACGCGCTAATAATATTGTCTAGTATATTACTATTAATCTTGAAGTTAGTAGCTCGTATTTGCTCGCGTCTTATCTATATAAAGGCCTTATAGAAGGGGCTAATAAGTATAATAAAGAAGTAGACTACTTAGTAATTACTAATAGCTAACTTAGTCTCCTTTAGTATACCTAGCTTCTTCTTATAGTTATTGTAGAACTTCTTAATGTCCTTGTCCTTATACTAAAGGGTAGAATATTCCTAGAACAATATAAATTTAGTAGACCTACCGTTACTAGTATACTTCTTCTTAAGAAAGTCCTATACGTCTTGAGAGGTACCGAGTCTAAGTAGCGACTACTAAATATCGGCTACGCAATTAGCAAAGATCTAGGTACGGGCTATCTAGTCTTTAGCCTCCTATTTATCCTAGTAGTCTTTAAATTCTTCTATTAACTTACTCGAGTCTTTAACCTTTAGTCGTAGGTAGGTGCCTTATATATAGCGCTATACCGATATACCTTTAAGGGTACCCTTAGCGGTATAGGACTATAATAGGTAATTCTCCTTATTCTTTAGCTTAGGAATATTACTTATATAAGCGCCGGCGATACCGGTTACTATTAGTACTATTATAGATAGCTTTAGCAATAGCGACTATATTAAAGGAATAGGAGACAATATAATACAAACCGTATATTAGCCTTACGCTAAATATAGGTACGCGTATATAGCGGATAGCCGACGTATATATTAATTAAATAGATAGACTCGAAGTACTAGCGCCTACTAGAACACTTAAGTAGCGGCGGCGGCGACGATAAGGTATCGGCGCGTCGCGCTAAGGTATTAACAATACTAGCTATATAGTAGTCGATAGAGGTACCTAGATATAGGTACGTTAGAAACGTAGAGGGCTTATAACTACTTAATGTAACTAGTATATTCGAGAAGGACTATCTACGAGGAAGTCCGAATATATATAGTATAGTAGTTATAGCCTTAGGTATTAGGCACGTAATAGGCATATACTACACTTCAAGTAAAGGACTAATAGGTACTAAAAGGACTAGAGCTAGAAGGTAGATTTATAGACTATACTAGCTAACTCTATAGTAGCTAACTCTAAATAATAGAGGAAAAGGAGGAAGGACTAGAGCTTAGTAGACTAGAGCTTAGTAGTTAGTAGGACGACTAACGAATACCGAAGAAAGGGCTAGTTACCTAGTAGTAAGTATTAGATATACTACTATAGCCGCTATAATCGCTACGATTATTAGAGCTACTACTACGATTATTAGAGCTATCTCTACAATTATTAGAGCTATCTCTATAACCGATTCTATAACTAGTAGAGCTACTATAATTACTCGAATTAGATATATTTCTAGTATAGGCAAATTAGTACTATAGACTCGTACTATACTACTATAGATATACCTAGACGCCTCTATATTATATTAGAGAGGATATTAGGTATAGTAAAGGCTAGTTAGACGTAGGTTATTAGTATATATATATATAGAAGAAGAAGAAGTCGAAGTTAAGGTCGAAAGGATACTTCTAATATATAGTACTATAGTACTAGCTACGTATAGACGATTTCTTATAGTAAATATAATAGTAAATACCTATAGTTACAAACCAAGCTATATATAACGGAAATACGTAGTTATAAGCTACACATAACGGAAATATATAGTTAAAGATAGAACTAAAGATAGAACTAAAGATAGAATCGAAAGACTTTCCTAGATCTACTATACTAAACAATACTAATAATCTATATAGGATACTCGTATTCTACTATAGACAATATATTATATCGCTATTCGCCTTAGCTATACAATTGTCTAGCTACTATAGGTACGATATATATCTACTATAGTCGAGATAATAGAGATTAGTATATATTCTAAAGCTATAACTATCTAAAACCTTTCGTCTTCTCGATTAGTATCCTTAGCTCTAGACGTATCTTAGGCTCTTTATATCGACAATTCGAGGAGGATAGTATCGCTAGCTCGGAATTCTTATAAGAAGCTAGTATACGAGGCCTTACTCTTTTAGATCGAACGCTATTTAATCGAGGTACGGATATTAAATCGTTTCCTATAGAGAGCTTAATATCCGTATTAGCTAGAAATTCGATACTATATCTAGAGTCGAAGCTAGTCGATATTGTTAGCTCCTAACTAGCGAGTAACCTTATTAGGTTTATAGTATTACTCTATATAGAAGAGGTATACTCTTACTATAATATAGTATATTTATTAATAGTTATTACGCTATCTCGAACTAGACTTAGGATTCGACTATAACTTACTAGTAGGACCTTATTAGTTCTACTACGGATCCTAGCTATCCTACTACTATTACTACTAGCTTATTTAAGTAATACTTTTATTATAGCTATCCGTCGCAAATTAGTAAGGCTACTATACTTAACGTCTACCTTTCGCTAGATACTACATTATCGACCTACTACTACGTACGCTATTTCGTCTATTATATACATTTCGAGACTACGACGAGCTAATGCCTACTCGTCTACTAATAATATAGCGATAGATTCTTTAAAGTAGCGAAGTTCCTCTACTATAGTAGTATTATAAGTAGATATCTTCCTAGCGTTTTCGAGGTATTTCCTATACTAATCTTCTATATTCGGTTAGATAAAGTATATATACTATACTAAGAGGTCTTTTAGGACTACTAAATAGGATCCGTTAGAGCTACTTAGAATTCTACTATATTATAACTAGGTTCTACTATAAAGGAATAAGATACTATATTTAGTATACTCCTATATATTAAGTAATCTAGCGAGCTAGTATTTCGTTTTACTAATCTTAATATTATCTAATACGTTATAGAGTATTAAGTAGTCGAAGATATCCTAATTAGCGACTATAGTATAGTAAACCCGATAAAGTACGAATATTAATTACTTATTAAAGAGGATATTCTAAGATATCCGAAATCGATACTTGCCTAATAATATATACTCGAGTACTATAGCGCTCTACTCTAAAAGTAGCGTAAATATAAATACTATCTTCGTATTCTTCTAAGGACGTAGTAAAACATTTCCTAAATTTAGTAGTATTAGGAGATTACGTCGAATATCCGGATTATAGCAATTACAATATTCTATAGTAGAGACTCTCGCTAGCCTATCGAGATATTTATCTTCTCTAAGCTTATTATCCTAGTATATACGAATATAGTCTATATTCTAGATCTTAAGGAGATTCCTCGGTATAGTAGTATAACGATTAGCTTTAGTATTAGTCTAGAATATCTTCTATCTCTTCGACCTTCTTCCTATTTAATCTATAGAGTTAGGCTCTATAGTAGTAGATATAGTAGATTCTATATCGGAATCCTCCTTATCGTAGTTACTTTCGAGGATTACGTCGATATCGATCGTTATATAGATACTAGTATCTATCTATAGACTAGAGAATTTAGTCTTATAGGATACCTTTCTACTACTATAGGGCCTACTACTAGTAGCTAGCTAAGTATTCAATATCGAAAACATATCTCGTATCTAAGCTAGCTAGAAAACAAATACCTAACTTCGAAGATTACTAGGGATTATATTCTACCTAGCTCGGCCAAGTCGCTAGCGAAGATTAGGGTAGTTGTACTCGAGTATTAATCCCTACTATATTACGATCTAGACTATATAGATATTAATTCCTATACTAAGGATAGTAGTAGTAACTATAATACGAATTTTATAATCTATATTACTAAATCGAGTATACCGGAGCTCCTAATTATATACTAGTATAGCTAAGGCATAAAACTAAACGATTTTAAGTATAGATAATATAGAATTAGTACTATTTCCCTAGTAGTACCGGTTATTGTCTAGGAATGCCTTCGTCTAGTCTACTAGCTATACTTAGATACGGTTTATAGTTACGATTATATTAGGATAACTATCGACAAATACGATAGTCTTAGGAATTTCTATAGGAGATATACTCTCTCCTATAGTAGATAGAGTTTAGCCTATATACTTAGTTAGAGATATAGCCTTCTCGATTACGAAGTACAATTAGCCTTAGGTAGCTCTTATACTATCTATTTCCTTAAAGATATAGATATAATCGATATAGTTTATACTAGTATAGAATATAGTAGTACTATATAGATATTAGCTAATAGAATAAAATCCGCTATTAGTAAGTATATAGGCTTACGTTATACGATCTAAGGCTCCTATATAGCTAAACTATATATAGTCGTTATAGAGGAGGGCTTGCAATTAAGTAACTATAAGGAACTCTTCGCGAAATAATACCTAGGTAGAGAGGAGATATACTTCGTCGAAGGCGACTAGTCTAATATAGAATATAAGAGGGACGCTATAGAGAATGTCTTTAAATTTATTAGAGATAGCCTATTTAGGGCTTAGGATAATATAATTATAATATCTATCTCGGATCTTTAATATTATATCTAGATTATTCTATCTAGTTTCTACTATAACTAATATAGGATTTATATATTTCCCTATAATTCGGATAAGATCTATATACTACTTAGTTCTAAGTTAACTAAGAGGAATAAGCTAAAGGGCAATCTATCTAGTTAAGATAGTAAATGCCTAGAATATAAGACTCTTGCCTAGGCTAGTCTTAGCGATAAATAGGATATCCTATTACTAGTAGATTAGAGCCTATAATACTCGAACTTGTATATCTAGTAGCTTTCGCTCTAGCTACTATAGAGACTAGTTATATAGTCTATTAAGTATCTACCTTATCCTAGACTCGATTATAGGATATTATAAGTATATAAGGTCTATATTATCTACTATATATACTATAGCGCGAATCGATTCTAGACTATATAAGTAGATATATTCGATTATATACTCGATAATATTATAAATTCCGCCTAGTTTAGATATTTGCTCTAGCTCTATAGGAACCGATACTACTAATATAGGCCTTATAAGTAGGCTATTTTAGAGGCTACTCTAGATCTAGTAATCTTTATAAACGCTCTTTCTTACTTAAGATAACTTAGTAGAAGTACTAAACCTATCTAATATAGTATAGAGCTATTCTATAATATACTTTACTTAGGTAGATCGTAGAGTTATCGACCTTATATCGATAGTATTTACTATAAACGCTTTCCTACTTCTCTTCCTACTATAGATAGTTAGCTAAGGCATTATAGTATTAGTAGATAGCTAGGCTAGTAGTATCCTAGATCGAATCCTAGATCGAAGGAGAGGAGTAGGAGTCGACTTACTAGTTACTTATAGTATAGCTAGATACTATAGTAGATTATTATAAAGGCGTTAGATAGGACTATAGTATAGATAGGTTAAATCCGATAGATAGATTATATAGACTATAATACACGATTTTAGTACTTCTATAAGGCTATAGCTTAGTAGAGTACTCGATATTACTTAAAATTAAAGAATAAGGTTCTTTTTGTAATTATGTAGTAATAAGATATAGCGGATTTTAAGATTTCTATATATAAAGAGTATAATTGCTATTTATATTCTATCTATTCTCCTAATAGATTATATAGCCTCTATAAAATCTAATAGAACTAGATTAGACGAAAAACAAAGGATGTATAGTAGTCTATACGGAAGGTTATTTAGGAAGCATCGGGGTTGATTAGTACCGCTACGGAAACTAGTAACTCTATCGCAGAATATATACAACATAATCACATGAGCACACATACACCTAGTTTTTCGTCTAATTGGAGATAGGATCAAAGACGCCGAACGCTAGAGAGCTTTTTGCTTGCCGGTTGTACATATGTAGACGGGGAAGGACAGGGCCAGGCTATGGATCTCAGTCTTCGAGAAGATGGTATGCGGCATTGCAATTCGAAAGTCAGGCAAGCAACGCGCCAGCGATGGAAGCCCTATCGAGCTGCTTGAGAGAAGAGCATATGCATAGCACATGGAGTAAAACATTTGTAGCTCTCTCACATTTCCATTCAACACTCACAATGCTATGCTACCATTCCATTCAACACTCACAATGCTATGCTACCATTCCATTCAACACTCACAATGCTATGCTACCACAACGCAATGCTAAATCGACAACAGTAAGACGCCTCAAGCACACGCGCGCTCCACACTCGCTCTCAGCTCGCTCAATCCCACACTTCCACTCTTCGTGACAATCACACCCTGCACTTCACCACTTTGTACAACTTTTACGAATCCCGGTGTGATCTCAGTGCTCATCAGGCTCAGGCACCTCCAGACCTCGACCTGGCTGATTGGAATTCGAAGACTTTGCTGAAGCTGCTGAATGACAACTTGCATGCTGAAAGTCGAACGTTCTTTCGTCCCTGTCATGAGGGAAAGAATCCGTGCTACATCTTCAATTCGTTGGAGAGCTGATCTCCGCTCGAGCTGGGCTTTAGTTGGGCCTGCTGGAAGGGAAGATACCGCGTTTTGTTTGGCGAGAATGCGGTCGAGGAGAGCTGTGCCGCGCTTTTGAAGAGACTGTGGGACTTTGGTCGTCGCAGAAGGTTCTGATGTTGCGGACTTTGCTTCCAGCTTCGCAGCTCTTCCAGCTTTTATATCTGCAAGGCGTTGTTCGCCCTTCGCGAAGAGAGGACCAGATCTCGCTGCTGCCTCGTTCGCTATGATCCCAAGAAGCGGTAGCTGCGCGAGAAATGCTGCGGCTGTTCTGTTCTCCTTCGCAGTGCTCGACTGCCAATTGTGCCAGGCTTTTTGTAGCGCCTCCTCGAACTGCGTGTTCAGCTCATCTTCATTGATGTAGCTGGAAGCACGCTTCGACATGCGTCCTCGAGTCTCCCCCCGAGACAGACGAGTTCCTGCTCTTCCGCAGTCTTCAATGATAAATGTGCGATCCTGATGCGTGCCGAATGCGAGTATGCGCTGAATGTCTGCCTGCGTGACGCTTCGCTTCTTCCAGTGCTTTGTGACTGCAGCAAGCAATTCTCTGAGCTCCACAGGACTCGCTGTACCATTGTGCGAGTAGTGCAAAGAAAGTGCTGCCAGAAATGCGGCATGCATGTCAACCATGTCCTCAAGCTCCCGCGGGAAGGACGAATCCATGTCAATCTCTTCTGCTGGCGTTTTGGGGGGCGTATCGTAAGTGAGCTTCTGCTTGGGCAGATTCGCCGGTATTGGGCGTGCATTGCTGTCGAGGTTTAGTCGATCGAACAGTGCAGCTGCCTTTTTGCTCGGCGTTTCTTGTGGCGTGGGAGGGGCAGCATTCTTGATACGCTTCGCGCGTGGTGTTGCAGAGACCTTGGGCTGCTGCGGAGCTTTGAACTCGGGCGCTTTGGAGGATACTACTATTTCCTCGTCCGAATCTTCCGCAATTGCTTCACGCTTTCTCTTGCTGGTCTTCGTGGCCGATTTGCTTGGTGCAGGTGGAGGCGTAGCTTCTCGCGTATGGACAGTCTTTCTCTTCTTGCCCGCATTCGCGGCCACATTGGGCTTCGCAACGCTGCTGAAGGTGTATATGCTCTGTTGCGTCTTGGTCGATCGCGTTTGTTTACTCGCTGGCGGAGTATCGACAACGGAAGCCTTGCGTTTGGGCATTGTGCTATGTATCTCTATGTCGCTATTATGGACTCTGAGGATATGTCGAGGAGGAATGCGACTGCTGCTGTATGGCAGGCACTCAAAGAGATGCAGATGCGCGTCGAGTGGTATGTATGTCTTCAAGGTTGTGTAGAAACGCGACACGCGCTCGCGTGGCTGGGCGACGCGCTGCGCGGCTCCACCTCGGAATTGGCTGCATCTGCCGGCGATCCCCGAAGACCGACCGCCGACCGCGTTGCTCGCTCTATTCTCGGAAATCCCGGTCGGACAATTTTGAGATCAACAACACCTTCTCCTTGGAGGCCGATTCGTCACCGTCCACCATCTCATAGAGTTGTATATCTGTATATAGTGACAACCTCCTTGGCGAGAAGTCACCCATAACATGGCCGCACTTCGCATATCGTTATATAACGCTGCGTACAAACGATGCTCATGTCATCGACACCCATGCCCACTCCGGATGCTCCCCTCAGCAGAGCAACTGCCGAGCCAGGCATTGGGAACCAGAAATGACACCCTGGAGCTCTGACGCCCATGTTGGCATACATCCTGACCACAGCTGCTGGTCGAATCTCTCCCGATGCGAGCATTATTTGACTTTCGATGACACCCCCCTATACACCTTATTATCTTTTTAGCAATCGCGGGCCTTCTCTCCCGTTGCTGTCCACTGCTTGCGAGACTCTGCACGATGCGAGTATATCAACTGTGACACTCCGGAGGCTTTCGAAGAAACGCTGGAAGCCACGAGGTAGGCCTGCAATGTAATCTCACTCTATCTTTCTAGCTTCAATTACCTTTCTTTTTACGACCAGCTTCATGCCCTATCCTCTTTCTTACCGAGCTTCATATCCAGACATGGCGGATGTCGAAAAGGGCGCGAAAATACAGAATGTCGAAAACGGCCAGGATGAGAAGGTCCCTCCTGTGCCATCAGCAGACTCATACCATGCTATAGGCGGGGATCAGACCGCTGCCGCCGAGACACGTAGTGAAGATAACAGCGAGCTTGATATCGATCTGGAGACACGAGGCGAAGAGCAGGGCTACGTCTTGGATGTGAACGTACTCAAGGAGATTACACCGCGATGGAAGGACTATCAACTGGCGAGTGATGGACGAACAGTTCTCATACCTCAGCCATCGCAGGACTCTGACGATCCATTGAATTGGTCATGGTCGAAGAAACATATTGTTCTGCTGGTGATAGCTGCAGCATCCTTCCTGCCCGACTATGGTAGCGCGACAGGAGCAGTGACGCTGATACCACAAGCCAAGTACATTACCTCTCTTGGCCGACAAAGCACAAACACTAACCCAAGCTAACAGAGAATGGAGCATGACAGAGAACCACGTCAACCACTCACAATCCGGCAACGTCTTCATGGTCGGCGCGGGCGGCGTGTTCGTCGTCATGCTCTCGGCCTACTTTGGCCGTCTACCAGTCCTCTTCTACTTTACAGTCACAGCCCTCTGGACAGCAATCGGTTGCGCAGAAGCCAAGAACTTCGACACATTCATGGCCTTTCGAATTCTCAACGGCTTCTTCTCAACCGTAGCACAAGGCGGAGGCATGATGTTCATAAAAGACATGTTCTTCGTTCACGAACGAGCCAGAAAAATCAACATCTGGGCCAGTTTCGTAATCTTGTCACCAGTAAGCGAACCAACAAATCTCTTCACATATACTCACTGACCTTCTCCGTCTCCAGTACTTCGGCCCCATGATCGCAGCCTTCATAATCACAACCCAGAAATGGCAATGGCCTTTCCACGTCTACACAATAATGACCACAATCTGCCTCCTCGCCATCATCCTCTTCGGCCAAGAAACCTACTACAACCGCAAACTCTCTCCATCTTCCCGACCAAAACGCACCCCAGGCATCCACGGCCACATCTCCCGCCTCATCGGCCTCGAACAATACAAATCCCGTCACCTCCGCAACACATTCACCCAAGCCTGTTCCCGCGCCATCATCGTCCTCCTAAAACCCACCATCTTCCTCTCCGTCATGTATTACCTGTTCACGTTCGCCTGGGTCGTGGGCATCAACACCACACTAAGCATATTCGTAACACCACTCTACAATTTCGGACCAAAACAAATCGGATACTTCTACTTCACGCCCGTCGTGAGCGCAACACTGGGTGAGATCTTGGGGAGATATCTTCATGATTTCCTAGCGAAGCATCTCACGTTGAGGAGTAAGGAAGGGAAACTCGTGCCCGAGTATCGACTCATGGCGATCTGGATCTCCACACCTTTCATGGTGACCGGGATCGTGGTTCTCGGATTTGCGCTCGAAGAGAAATGGCATTATATGATCGCGGCACTGGGTTGGGGTTTCTATGTTTTTGGAATCATGGTTACGACTGTTGCTCTCACGGCGTACTGTTTGGATTGTTATCCCGAGGGGAGTGGGGAGGTTGCTGCTTGGATAAATTTTGCAAGGACGACGGGGGGTTTCATTGTGAGTTATTTTCAGGTTGATTGGGCGAATGCTATGGGTACGAAGAAGAGTTTGGGCATTCAGGCGGGGATTTGTGGAGCGGCGTTTTTTGTTGTGGTGTTTTTGCAGGTTTATGGGGAGAGATTGAGGAGGTTTAGTGGGCCATTGAGGTTTAAGACGGATTGAGAGGAGGTGAGGAGCGATGGGATGTGGTTTGGGTGGAATCGTCATCTCATTGATAGATATTGTGCCGAAGCCGGTTGCGAATGTGAACCGTCGCTAAGCACAGTTATTGAACAAGAAGAAACAATCGCATCAGCTCAGAACAAACAGTAATGAACCGCTCAGTAGTAATTCCGCAGATCCCCAAAACTTCCACGACGTCGAAACTTTTCTTCTCTTTAGCACACAATACTTCTGTTCGCAAGCGAAGAAGTACAAGGGTACATTAATCCCTTCGTCCACCTCTCACCACCTTTGCCGTTGCCATACTTCAACGCATCAGCGGTCAGATGATGCCAGTTAGATAGCCAAGCAGAGTTGGTCTCGCTGCACTGGACAATTCCGAACGGGTGACCGTAGCCCACACAAGTAGGGATGATGGGTACGAGAAATGCCAATAGCAAGGCGGAAGCGTTGACATAGTTCGCCAACACAGCGAGCAAAGCGAACCCAAGTCCAGCTTGAATGGCCATGCGACCAAAGTAGTCTTTGGCTTCCGACCTGCCGAAGTGATCCTTCTCGCGCTTCGTGTCTCGCTTCTTGTCCACACTGACCGCATACGTAAAATTGCCGGTGGCAGCCAAGTTGCGCTCGATGGTCTTGGAATCGGACTGCATAATTGTCCCACGAGAAGACTTCGTGATGGCAGACTGAGCTGCTTCCGCAAGACGATTTCGGTCTGGGTGCTCGTTGCGATTCGCTGAGTAAGAAGCTGGTCCTTGAGCACGCTCGATCTCGGAGGCTTTCTTGCCAAATGCACCTCTTGGGCTGTTCGTCTCGAGCCGCGGGTACGCACCGCCGTTGGCTGGAGATGAGAGAGACCCGAGTGAGTCGTTGTGGCCGATGCACCAGGTTCTTCTGGACATGGGGTTGCCAGTGGCGACATCGTGGCCTTCGGACTTGACTTGAATGTCTTGACGTGATATTCGGCGACGGAGCATGAACATCTCGCTTGATGATGGTCCGGCGAGGTTGTCGATGCCTGCGCCGAGGGTCTTTCCTGCTTTTCGTCCTTGAGCTGGACGGGAGGATATACTGACTTTGCCTTCTCTTGACAATGTCGTTTGGGGCCCTCCTTTGGGCAGAGCCGCGGATGATTTTGCTCCGCTTGGGACGTGCGACACGGAGGTAGATGTCTGCTGTCCAAGCTCTTGTCGGCCGATGTCGTTCTCTGCACCACCAGAGTTTGCTTCCTCGTACAAATTGACCTCGCGTTGTATCTCGGACTGTCGTTTTGCTCGGTCGAAAAGCGCCGGGGCTTCTTGTAAAGGTCGCGTGTGGAGCACCGGGTATAGGCCCGAGTGGACGAGGTCTCGTATACCATCTGTGTGCTGGTGTTCGTGGCGCACAAGTGGTAGGACGCTCTGCATAGAGACCAGATGCCGTGTCGAAGCTTCTTGCCCATTCGACTTCGACTTGACTAGTCCTGCAAAGGCGTTCACTGCCCTCGTTGTCGTGACTAATCTTAGAATTGCGCCCGGTAGCGTCGGCCTCTGGAACGGTTCCTTCAGTACACCGTTCTGCTCGGCAAGACTGAAGAGCTCGCCGCATCCGGCGCCGTGCACGTGTGCAGTGTGCGTGGGCTGAGGTTTCTCCAGTTGGCCGGTCCGTAGATGCTCCCATAACATTCCATTGCCCGATCCTAGTGCTTCGCCGCCGCTCGGAACCCGCTGCGGGTTCTTCGCAATCTTGCCGGCTGGTCGCACTGAGTCATCTTGTTGGCCGGTTAGCAGTGATGCGGTAGAGACCCGACCGCTCTCCGATGTAGCGGCTATCTCGGATACACCAGTGACCCGACTGCCATTGGCAGAGGCGATTAGCTCTGGGGTACGAGAGACCTGGCTGCTATCCAGTGAGCCGGTCATCTCAACTACGCGAGAGACCCGACTGCCTTGTTGTATCGAGCGATCCTGCTGTGCGGTTACTCCTGGTATAGAAAAGACCCGACTGCTGGGGCTCGATTGTCGAGGCAATTGTGATTCCAATGGTAATTGCTGCACGAGCTCGCTCTGGTCAAACATATCAGGATGTGCTTGGATGTCCATGCCCATAAGGCCAGCATCGGATTGAAGTAGCTGATCGGCGGATGCAGAGTCGATCAGGGGCAGGTCTTGTCCATTACTTGTCCAACTGTACTGAGATGACGAGAAGTCTGGTGTAAAAAGCTCGTAGGGTCCACATGCGTTGTTCTGGTTGTCAAAGTGGAGGAAGTCGTTGACGCTGATTTCTGCGAAGGAGTCATCGAACATAGGAAAGTCGTCAAAGGATTGATCCATGTTGATCTCAGCTGTCAGTCCCTCTAAATCGTCGGGCTGGGCGAAATTTTCCTTGGCGACCTGCTTCACGCTGGCAGGTGGAGTCGACTTGGGAGAAGCCGACTTTGACGACCTAGATCCGGACTTGGCTGAGGTGGCGATGGTGTCCATCTGAGTCTGATTGTGTGGGCACTTTCGCTTGCGCTTCGCGCACTTATCGCAGGCCTTGACGATTCGTCGTTTACGGTACTCGACTTTCTCGGCCTCAGTCATCTTCCGTCGCACTCTCTGCTTTGGCTGTGCGGTGGAAGAGAGACTGAAAACATTCGTCATCTGGTCCAACGAAGGTGGACTATGCTGACTTGACGTTGCAAGAGAAGCCTGTCTCGCGAGCTGTGGGGCAGGCTGTGGAGAATATGCTGGAGTAGACAGGTCGGGCATCTCCGGACTGCTCAGCATAGAAGGCGAAGCGGATGAAGATACAGACGGCCATGGCGGTGCTGCGGGGGCTGGGGAGGCGTGTGTCTGCTCGTCCCGTCGCTCGTCGAGCAGGAAATTGATGATGGCGTCACGCATGCGCTCAGAGTGGGTCTTCAAGTGAGGGAATGCGACACGGAGAGCGTCGAAAAGCTCATCAGATCCCTTTGGAGGGAAGAATAGCAAAGGTGATGTTGGATCGAAAGGCTCGCCGGCTGGAATGTCGCGGTAGACAAAGTAGACAGGAGTGGTGTCGGCGGCGGAAGTCATAGGGCCCGCCATTGAGAAGACAGTATTCCAGGTGTCGCTTGGGTCGAGTGGGGACTGAATTTTGATTGTGTTCTACTGGTGGTGGTGGTGGTGGTGGTGGTGGTCAGCCTCCGACGGAGTTCGGCTGAGGGCTGTCTCAACGTCGTCGTTCTTTTACCGCTTATTGCCGCAATTGGAAGTTGATTGAGGTTGACGAAGGAGAACAGATTCAGACGGCGGGCGCAGGCATTGAAAACGAGAATGCCTACCGTCGCATTGAGGCTCTGCGACTCCGCCATCTTTTTGACACCGAGCTGGCGGTGGCTCAACACGGTTAGCTGCTGCCACGGATGGAGCCTTCGTGCAGTAGCTCGACCCAGGTGAATTCGAGTCATCAAATGCCTGCGAGGGAACTAGCTTGAGCTCATGATGCTGGAACGAGCAGGAATGGAGCCAACATGTCAAAAGCTAACGGCTTACCGAAGCTGCCACGAACCGACGGGATACCACCTGACTCCGAGACGTGAGGGTGCTAGCATATGATACATATGGTCTGCTCCAACATTCACCCAGATTTGGTCTTGGCATCTCACGGTCCGTGCTTCGATCGTTGTAATGGACGGCTGTGAGCTTTCAGCACGTGCTGCGGCGCTTCCAGGGCCAGTGGTGTTGTGGATATACGGTATAGAAGTCTTCCAGGGTTGGCGCACGGTCAGCCTTAGCGCACGGTATTTAGCACTTCTATAGACTATCTTTGCAAGTAAATAACTCTACAACTATAGACCCGATTGAGAAGGCGATTAATGATCTAAATAGCTAGGAGAGGCCTAATATTAATACTACTACTAGTACCTATAGAGTTAAGCGTTTAATACTTTCTAAGTACTAGAGGAGTATCTAGGGTAGCAAATAGGCCTAGTACGAAGATAAGCGGTTACTAAATAATCTAGTAGAGGTAGAGTTAGTTAGATATATTAATAAGTTAACTAACTTAGGCCTACTACTAATAGCTTAAATAGTACGTAATTTTACTAAGTAGGTATATAGTAAGGAGCTTAATAAGAACTAGTCTACTAAGTTTACTAAGAGACACTTAGATATCCTATCTTCTAAGTATCTTAGTAACCTAGATAAGGTATAGAAGAAGGCTAATTTATAGCTATTATATACTAAATACTTTAATAAGTTAAGAGCTAAGATAAAGAAGTATAGTATAGAGCCTAAGAATATATATAATATAGATAAGAAGGGCTTTATAATAGGAATACTTAGTAAAGTAGGAAGGATCTTTATAAAGTAGACAATAACAAGTAGCTAGTTAAAGGGATATATATAGGATAGTAACTATAAATAGATAATAGTTATTAGCTATATCTATACTAATAGTATAGTACTACTACCTACCTTAATATTTAAGGCTTAGCCTAGCTAGTTTCAAGACACTTAGGTAGAAGATATAGACCTAGAATAGTATATAGCTAAATTACTAAGTTATTCTCTAGCTAGATAAACGATAAGCTTAGCTTTATATAGTTAACTTAAGTATTTGATTGCTTTACTAAGTAGAAGGCTCGCAATAGTAGATCTTAGCGCCTACTAATACTAGATAGATATAGCTCCTATTTGAATATAAAGTCCCTTAACTAGATACTAGAAAGATAGATCTTAGTAGATATTTATCTACCTTATTTAACCTATAGACTATAGCCTCTAGATATGTCCTTATTTACGCCTCTTATAAGCTATTACTTAATAGCTTTAAACTAGTTTATCTATAGATCTATAGGTATCTAGGATATAACAAAGTAGTTATTCTTTAGCCTATTCTAGTAGGCTTAGACTAAGGCTATAGTAAAGAAGAATATAGATAGTAGCTTCTAGAAGATAGGTATATATCTATTTAATCTATAGGTAGTTCTATCTAAGCTAAAGAAGCTAAAGTAGGTAGAGCTAAGTTCTAGTAAGTAATCTAGTAGATCCTCTTTAAAGGCTTTAACTAGATCTAATATTAAGAGAGCTAACTAGAAGAAGATTAAGGCTCTTATTAAGACTATAATAGATACTAAGAACTTAAAGAAAGTACTAAATATAAGGGATTAGGTTAGTAGCTTATAGACTTAGAATACCTAGCTCTTAACTTAAGTAAATAGACTTATAGCTACTCTTAGTAATAAGAAGAAGTATAGAAAGCGAGGTAAGAAGTTATTTAAAGAAGTAAGAATAGAAAATAGCTCTACTACTATATTCTACTTATCTACTAAGATTTAGTAAGTAAGAGATATTCTTACTAAGAAGAAGAGAGAGAAATAAGAAGAGGCTACTTAGAAGAAGGCTAAGAAAGTCTAGTAGTAGCTAAATAAGCAATATACTATATAAGTAAAGTAGTTAAAGATATAGTAGAGATAGGCTACTACTAAAGAAAGGAAGGAGAAATTAGCTAAATAGATCCTTAAGAAGGAAGTAAGGAAATAGATAGTTATAGCTTCTAGATAACTAAATAATAACCTTTAGGAGAGTATTAAGAAGGCTAAGAACCCTCTTAGGTATATTATATTCAAATAGCTATAGGAAGAAGATACTATATATACTCTAAGTAAGAAAGCTAGAATTCGGGCTTTATAGGTAAAGTAATATATACTAATTGTAATATTGCCTATAATAGTCTAAGAGGTTTCCTAATCGAAAGCGCATAGTCGAAATATATATAGATAAAAGCATTAATAGTATAGACGTTATATTAATAGAATACAACTATATAGAAGATATATAAGCTAAACTATAGAAAGTATATACTAAAGCTAAGCGTACATTATGGCTAGATGACTTCTACTAGGAATCGGCCCTAGGTACACGGCGTACTATACTAGTATACATATACTCGGACATAGCCGATGACCCATGCTAATACCTTAATATCCCGAGAAAATCGACCTCCGACCCTGTTCTAGGCTGTCATTGGCGTATTACATAGTCACTCTAGTATGTACATACCATACCTCGAGCCTCGAAGGCTGTATACTTTGTGTATTACACACCGTGTATACCATATACGGTATGGTATACTACAACACTAAGGGCCAGGCGGAATGCGTAGGAGCGCTCCTCGAAGCGCCGATTCCATGCCCAGCGCGTTGCGGGAACTGTAGGCGCCCTGCATGGAGCCAATGAAAGCTGGAAAACAGCTCAGAGACATGCGGACATGCGGCACTACATGAACCGGGAGCTCTCGAGGCTGCTGCGGCCAAGTCCAGCTCCACACAGCCTCACGCGTCCAAGACTTGCTGCCACGAACAGCACTCAAGAGGGTGATCGATTGCTACGAACTTGCTCGAGCCGCTTTATCTCAGCTTTGGGAGAGAAGAAGTATTGGGGAGAATACTTGGTACAGGAGAGGAGTGGGCAAAAGACCAGCGAAAGAACATGGCGTCTGGCCAGTACTTCCCTCCACCTCCAGGTGGTGATGGCCCAGGTAAGAAGGCCTGCGCCATGACGATCTGGTCAACAACGAATTGACAATATACCAGCACATCCCTTTGCGCCACCTCCTTCGAGCGAACAGCACAACTATCCTCCGCCGCCTCAGCAACAACAGCACTTCGCTCCCCCACCCGCCTTTGCTCCTCCACCCTCAGTCTCGCCCATATCACCAGAAGGCAATGCTGTAAACCATACACCTCCACCTGGAGAGAAGTCTCTGCCATACTATCCAGGTCCTCCACCAGAGAAGCAGAAAGAGCCCGAAGCACCGCTATCTAGTCCTCGCTTCAACAGGCAATCAAGTATGCCAGGCGGTGCTCCTGCGCAAGGTCAATTCGTTGGAGCACAGGCTACGGTAGACGATGTAAGTGAGCTTGGCGAGAAAGAGGGCAGATCGTAACCAAGTTCCATACTGGTTGTGCCCGTGGGATAGATGCTCAGATCGTCCGGTGAAGCGTCTAAAGCTGATATGCTGCTTGCTAAAATATGACTGCAGGTCGGCACCTTCAATGGCGGCTCCTATCGAATTTCCCACCGCGACACCAACACCATCGTCACTATACAACTTGCCATGGGCTGCCCGCTGACGGTCAAGCCTGGCGCGATGATTGCAATGTCACCCACCATCACCGTCAAGGGTTCCGTGAAGTTCAGCATGAAGACGCTGATCGCAAGAGGAGAGATGTCACATTCTACCTTCACTGGACCAGGAGAATTACTGCTCGCACCATTTGCGCTGGGTGATGTGACCAACATTCGACTGTCGGGGCAAGACACGTGGAACATCGGAAAGGACGCATTCTTGGCGTGCACGCAAGGTGTGACCAAGAACTACGTGAGCCAGAACCTGAGCAAGGCCATTTTCTCAGGAGAAGGCTTCTTCGTGTACAAGCTTGGCGGTAATGGTATCTGCTGGATTCAGAGCATGGGAGCAATATTGAGGAAAGATGTGAGTGCACGCCCTAGCTTGGGCTCGAACCCTGCTAACGGAAATTGTCAAGCTCCGCGAAGGTGAGAAGTACATAATCGACAACGGCCATCTCGTGGCATGGAATTGCAGCTACGTCCTCGAACGAGTCGCGAGCGGCGGCATCATAAGCAATTTGAGCGCGGGCGAAGGTCTTGTGTGCAAGTTTACCGGGCCCGGAACAGTCTTCATGCAGACGAGGAACCCGAACCAGTTTGCGGTGTACATGGCAGCTCATGGAGGGGCTGCTTAGGAGCCCAGGCATATGGCTTGGCGGAAAGCGGCACGAGTGCGTTTCTTCGATGAAGACGATTTCGTATGATGACGATTTCGTATGATGATGTACTTTAGCTGGCGGCAAGATTGATACCCTATGAATTGACGTCCGAGACTGACTGAGTGGTACGTGCGAAGCAGAGCTTCTGAGGAGGGAGACTCTTATGCCATTCTCATTCGATCCAGATGGCCCGCTCGAGAAAATACTAATCGATCAGCACAGTGAAGCTGATGATTTATTATGTACATGTGTCGTTAATATCTTCTGCACAAGAGCTACCACTACTGATCGAAATTCTTCAAGTCAGGCATGAAGCCCAAGCCACCTCCTTTCTTATCACGCGAAACATTGCCCTGGTGCTCAAGTACCGGTGCCCCAGCGCTACGATTCACAACATGCTTCCGTAACATGAACAAAATCTCACTATTCTTCCACCTCTGCGGTACAGGTCGGTATGCAGGCTTGAAAGTGCCCACAGTCTGCGCCCACTCGCCAGTCGAAGGCTTGACAGGACCCCCCTTGTCAATAGCCTTACCCTGCACATCAGGAGTCGCAGCCTCAGGACCAGCACCTTCCGCATAAGCCATTGAAGTCGGTGTCGGCTCTTGTGTCGCCCAATAATAGATATCCCAATCATTCTCATCGAGGAAGATGTCGTATTGTTGTAGTTGTTTGGGCGTCATCGAAGCGAGGTTCTCGTCGGCGAAGGTGGAGAGGAGCAAGTCGGATTCTAATGTCCCTCTTTTCCGGCTTTGGTCTATGACAACACGGATCAGCGTCAGCAAGGCGACCTCTTCATGAGAGCGCGCTTACATAGGAGACGGGCACGCATGGTGTTGGCATCTTCGCCTGTGCGGCGGAGGGGAGCGACTTTGAATTCTATGCCTTCGATTTCACCTACTTCGAGATCTGCGTTTGGTCCTGACTTTGGAGTGCCTGACTGAGTACCGCCAGTCATCTTCTCGGTGTTTTCTGGGACGGAGTCCTTGGGTGTGTAGTTTGGATCCACGCTGGTGATCAACTCTGGTGGTGGACCGTCCTCGCCAATACTGGGCATTTCGTTTGCGATTGTTGAGTTGGTATTGGTCATGTGTGGGTTCAATGGCTTCTCCTTCATGTATCGTCGATACTCGTCGGCGGTGTCATTACCGCGCTCGGTGAGTGGTACTGCCGCCAATCTTGAATGTGTTGTAGAGAATGATCGGATGCTGTTTCGGGCTGCCAATCTGCTGGCACGCAGAACCATCCGGGTCGACGCCATGATTGTGGTGGTACAGATAGGAGTGCAATGCAAAGAGGAATTGAAGTCCAGGGCTGGGTGCTTATGATAGTGTTGTTGAGTATGCTTCAATGGCTCGCGCAAAAGAGGTTGATGAAGTCACGAAGAGCTTAAGATCGGATGGCCAGATCAGATTGCCGAAGATGGATGACCCGGGGATACTTATTCCCGAGCGAGGACTGAAGACATCTACAACAAACACCACGACAACATCACGAAATCTTCATCGACAATGCTTTCTGCGGCCCCATGGACCATGGACCGATCAATGCCTGGATTGAGCTGGCTCGCGTGGTCGACTCGATTTTGCAACGGAGCATGCCGTCTGCTTTAATCGACCAATTGGCTAGCATGCAGGAAGCACCGAATGGGATCAAAAGATCATCGGATGGTACTGTAGTATCTGCCTCCTGCGAAGAATTCTGGCCCTCCTGCCAATCAAAGGTCCAGGTCAGTCCCTACCTCGATGCAGGGTGGGATGCGAGATAACTTGGTGGAATCCTTCGAGAGCAGCCAGGCAGCAATGCGATACCCTGAAACACCTGCGCGTCAAGCTGAACAACTTCTGTAACTCTAGCCTTCTAGTTCAGTAGTCTTGCGACCATGCCTTCGATGAGCCGTGCGAGATTCTTGAAGGAGTACGTTTTGAAAGTCGACAAGGAGTTCGAGCTCGACAGCAAGACAGCAGAATGGGCACCTTCATCTTCGGGAGGACCTCTGGAATGGGGACAAGAGCAGAGCTCGATGGAAATCGTCAAGACTGATAAGTCTGCGGAACGTCAAGTATCCAGCGCAGCCATGGCTTTGAGCCCGGACAACGAGTATCTTGCAGTTGCCAGCAATTCTGCTATCCGCATTTACACCGCCGAGAAGAAAGATATCAGAGCAGAACTCATCGGCCATCAGACCAGTGTCGCTGGAATATTCTTTGTCGAAGACATTTCCAAGGCAGACACACCAGATGGCACCAAGTACATGATCTTGTCAGACTCAAAAACTTTTCGAGATGATGGCACTATCATCGCATGGTATCTCGACAGTGACGGGAAGTCTCTGACTCGCACGATGCCTTTCGCAATCGAAGCCTTAGCCGACAAATGCATGTCCGCGATTTCAGAGGACCTAACCTCCCACCACGAGCTAGACACAGACGGCCTAGCAGAAATCCGAAAAGGTTTCATCGACACAATCGTGAAATCAGACATGAAGAACCGGCTCCAATCCCTCACCCACTGGAAAGGTCACTTCCCATCCTTCGGCTCTAAGCCTCTCAGCACTGACGGAGAACGCTGGCTCCAAGTCCTCAACAATGATTCCACACAATCAGGCCCAAGAAGACCAGCCTTGCTCCCCACCATCATCGTCCGCCACTTCGACAACATCAACAGCGCAACCTACCTCCACGGCCACGACGACGCAATCATGTGGGCATCATTCTCCCCGACAAACTCCGAACTCCTGGCAACCGCAAGCTGGGACGGCACATTCCGCATCTGGAGCGCTTTAGATGGACGAGAGAATTTGAAAATCACGCAAGGCGATGTTCAAGATTGGAGTGGGGATTTTTCTCCTGATGGACGACATGTCCTTTTCGCTGGAACGGAGTGCGTATCGATTTACTCGATTGACACTGGTGATCAAGTCCTAAAACTAGCACGAGAAGGTCTCAAGACCGAGTCGTGGATTCGATATCTATCTTGGTCGCCGGCTGGAGATGCGATTGCACTAGGGAATGGAATGGGCGTCTTGCTCTGGAGGCCTTTTGATAAGAAGTATGCCAACTGGGATCGGGTTGATGAGATTTTGAAGTTGGGGGCCGAGGAGCCTATGCACAAAGGTTACATGAGCTTTAATGGTATAAGGTGGCTTGATCGGAAGGGACATTTGCTTGCTGCTGCAGATGGGGAGAATAGCTTTTTCGTTTGGGATCGAGAGAGGAATCTGAAGTGGAGGTTTCAGAGGCCGATGGGGAAGGAGTTGAAGCTGTTTAGTGATGATTGTCTGTATGATGAAAAGAGAAAGGTGCTTATTACCCTGGATGGGGATTGGAAGTTGAGGGAGTGGAATTTGAAGTAGCCTTTGTTCTCTTGGCTGGGATGCAATTGTGAGTTACTCTTCAAGATTGTATAGGGAGCGTGTTACTCCTGCGCAAAGAATTCGAGCAGACTTGTTACAAACTCAGCTGGCTTCTCCTCCACCGCTTCTTGACATGTGGAGGCGGAAGACGATGTACCGTTGCAGGGACTATATAGATTGAGACAGGCAGCATATTACCTGTAAGGCAGAAATGCTGTATGGTATGCCGTGTCTGTCGGATCGACATATATAAACGCGTGGAGGAGTTGCTGTCAACGACGCGCCAAGCCCAAGCATTGACCCTACTATGGAACCCTTCCAACTTGTCAGTGCCGGTGCGGGGAGAACCCTGCACCTCCGAGAGAGGAACCACACCGCTATTTTGGTAGTTTTCGAATTATTTGTTCTCCCTCTAACGCCTAGAATCCTCCAATATCGTAGACATCGTATCGACGGGTTTCTAGTAGTATAGACCCTTCCGAGGTATTACTAATTATTATTACTACTATAGTTAAGAAGGCCTATATTAATCTCGACTAGTAAGGCTAATTAGTTAATCTCTTTAGTAAAGGCATAACTCCTAAGTAGGTCCTAGTATTCTCGAAGTTACTATTATCTATATAGATAGTATATCGATATTAAGTTAAGTAGTAGTTATTTAGTAAGTTATATATATCTTAAACTAGTACTTCTCGTAATATATACTATATAATAATACTAGCTAAAGAAATAGACTTCCTATATAGCTTTCTTATAGACTATCTAGATATATATTTCTTAGAGATAATCGAAGCTCTTTAAGACAAGTTTATATAATTAAGGCCTATCTCGAAGAATAGCGATAGTATAGTAATTAAGCTATAGCTACTAACGAAGGTATTAAAGAAGAAGTTAGGTTTATCTTATAAAGAGGTAAGGTACGAAGTAAAGGAATATAACCTATTCTTAAGGGCTTTATAGATAATTAGGTATATAAAGTAGCTAGTAGATTAATTAGTATTTATTGACGAGACTACTAGTAATTAGAAGATAGGTTAGTATAAGTATAGATAGTCTCTAAAGGGGTTAAACTATATAGATATATAGTATACGAAGCGAGAAGTTAGATAGTTAGTATTACTAGCCTTTATACTATATAGCTACTTACCCTATACTTATATATACTAGGGATCGATTAATAGTAATTGTTTCTACCTCTAGCTAACTAAACAATTCCTACCTTGCCTTAAGGATAGTCTACCGATAATCTTTGTTATAGATAATACTAGTATCTACTATAGAGTAAGGATTAAGTAGGTAATACTAGATACTAGCTATTACCTCGAATTTCTACTACTATATTCGCTAGATCTAAACCTAATCGAAGGTAGCTTTAATCTACTAAAGAAGGTTATTAAAAAATGTAGAGATTATATTATAGTATTAATTATTAGAGAAAAGTATTATATATTATTAAAGTCTATCTCTAAAGTCTATATCTACTAAGGTACTTCTATATCTACCTAGTAGTATCTATAGTAGTATCTATAATAAAATCCCTTAGCTCTCGAATATCTATAACCACGTAGACGCTAGATTTACTATATATATAGCCTATAGTAGGCTCGGACGCGGTTAGTACTTATAAAAGCGTTCGAAGTAGTAAGTATATCCCTCTAGGACTCTATATTACTAAGCTACCTACCGGCGCCTTTTACTATAATATTAAGTATAGAGTATCGAACCGGCTCTAGTATCTCGTTAAATACGGTTATAAGGTAGCTATAGAGGAGCTTAATACTAATCTTTTCCTACTTCTAGATCTTATATACTACCTTAATATATTAGTATATAGTATATAGGAATTACTAGAATAGCTTCTTCTTATACTTATAATACTTCGAGGCCTAATCTTTAGGTAGCGTATCGATTGTAGTAAGGGCGGTAGATACTACTTTAGTATCGTTTAGTATCTTCGTAAGAAGTTCCTAGAGGTCTACTAGAGGTAGCTTTAGCTCTTCTTAGTTAGGCGAACCTATAGATAGACCTAAGGTACTATAATAGCGTATTAGGAACTCCTCCTAGAATATAGATATTTCTTCGTAGTAGTTTATAATATCTAAGAGACTTAATTAGCCTTTCGGACCTATCTTATCTACCTAGCCTAAGATTATAGGCTTATCTTTATTACTCTTACTTATTACCTATTCGTCGAGTTTACTATAGATTATAGAAGGGAATATAGCGAACCCTACTATAAAGGTCCTAATATAGGTACTAACCGTATTATACTTCTTAGTATCTTCTTTCGACTATCTATCCTTAGCGGTCGTAGAAAGGCCTATATCTTCGTTAATTATACTATAGTTATCGAGATACTAAGCTATTATTACTATAAATATAGTAAGTTCTAATATATTAATACCCTTCTACTAGTTATTAGGGAACTTCCGGAGTATAGCTACGATTTCTAGAGACGCGTCGCTATCGATAATACTTAGGCTTAGTAGAGCGAAGGTTTAAGGCTAAGTAGGAGAGTATATAGATAACGGAGGGTTATTACTTCTACTACTAATATAGCGTACTCCTACCTAGATAAAGTAATTATTATTAGATATCGTAGATTACTTAAAGGGACTAAAGTCTACTCTTATATAGGCTTCCTCGACCGTAATAAATATCTAAGCCGGCGCTACTATAGCTAGTTCTCTACTTTAAGAAGCTATTTAGCTTATCTATTATTCTTAAAGTAACGAATATTCTACTAGGAAACGTCTAGATCGCTTAGTTTATATAGGTCGGTAACTAGTATCTATTAGCGTAAGACTACTATCTTCGTTAAGAAGGATATAGCTAAGTATATAAGATTAGACATAGTATATAGAAGTTAAAGGTCGGCGTATATAGTATCTACTATAGCTAGAATAGGAGTATCGAGATACTAGTTAGCCTAAGGTATTAGGATATTAGTATTATAGTCTATATCCTTACTTATCTATTATATAAAGAAGTTCTCGATAGGTATAGTACTATAGTATTATACGAATACGATATAGTCCTCGGTAACTAGCTAACGTAAGGTACGAATATAATTATAGAGAATTTATAGAAGGTTATACTCTAAGTCGATATCGTTTAGCTAATTTAGGTACGTTACTATAGCTATCTTAGAGTATAATATAATAATAACGTATTCTACGTCTATTACTAACTCTATTAGTACTAATACTCGTCTTATTAAATCTAGTATATCTTAGAGCGAGGGATATTTCCTAGTAATACTTATATTATTATTAAGTAGCTTAGTATAGGTTCTATATAGGCTCTTAAAACCTACCTATCCGATATAGCGGTAGACTAGATTTATAAAGAGGTCTAGCGGTCCTTCGCCTAGATAGTAGAATCGGGATATAGTAGAAGGCTTAGTTTCTTTATTATCGGTAGATCTATAGTTACGGCGTAGTCGGCTTTCGTATATCTTAGCCTTTTTCTAAGCTTACTCTAGGCGCTTAGTAACCTCGCCGTCGGAGATATTAGAGACTACCTTACTAGACTTAGCCGCCGCTTCCCTAATAGCTTTCTTAGAAACTTTCTTAGGGGCTTTCTTAGGAGCTTCCTTAGGAGCTAGATTACTATTATAAGTATTCTTAGAAGCTTTCTTAGAAGCTAGATTATTATCGCTAGTAGATATACGTTTAGATACTATACGAGTCTTTAGTATAGTAACTATCAATATAGCGGCTTTTAGTATAGTAGCTTTTAGAGTAGTAGTCTTTAGTATAGCCTTAGCTTTTAGTATCCTCGATACTCCTTTCTTATTATTTTTAGCTTTCTTCTTCTTTATATCGTTAACGTATCTCGCTATCTTAATATCTACTCGCTTTTATATTTCCTTATACTTATCTTTATATAGCTTCTAGACCGGCGTATCTAGAACCTCGTAGCCTTCGCTAGTCGTTAATTAAGTATAGAGTTTATAGTACTATAGAGAAATATTAAAGAAAACTAATCCCTTAGCTACCGAGGCAAGTATAAGTATTATATCTATTAGTAATTATCGAGGAGTAGATAGGAATTACTCTAGCTAGTAAACGTAGTTAGAGATTATATACCTTGTATCTTCTCTAATAATACTATAGTTAGATACCTATATAATATTGTAGCTTAATTCCTAGGCTATTTAGATATAGGTAGCTCTCTATCGCTTAAGTTACGTAGGTATTAAGGGATAGCTATAGTATTAGAAGCGGAAATATCGCGCTCTACGAGTTATACTATAGATATAAGGTCCTATACAATCTATCCGGATAGGTCTAGAGCTACTATTAGAACTTAAATATCGTCCTAGAAGAGCTCGAGAAGGCTAAGGTTTAGATCGGTAGAATAGGTAAGGTATATACGATCCTTAGTTAACTAGTAACTTAGGATAACGTAGGCGATCGCCGCTTCCCCTAAATTGCCCTCGTATAGCTTTATAAATAGCTTAGAGTAGGCGGGATCTCTTACGTACTTAGGTACTCGATATTTAGGTATATTAAAGGAGGAAGGTAGTATAAATCTATATAGGATAGATCTATCGGAGCTAAAAGGACCTATATTAACTTCGTTAACGAGCTTCTATTCTACTATATCCTATTCTAGAGAGTAGATATCTATACTATAACTCGCGTTTATAGAAGCTATATCTCTCTTCTTTATCTATTTTAGTAGATATAGTTCCTCTATACTCTTAAGTACTACTTTCGGCTACTTACCTAGAGGAACGAAGGATCTATTAGTATACTTTACTAACCTATACTTATTCTATAGATCGATTAGGGCCTTAGAGTATTTACCTAGGTCAAAATATCGTAGTACTAGTCTAATTAGATTTTAATAGAGCTAACTAGGGATAATATATATAAGATTATTAGTATATATAGTAGTATATATATCTATCGTCTTTTCCTCTATATCCTTCGATAGCTTCTAGTTAGGATTATAGTCGAAATTATTATTATCTATAAAGTCGGTATAGTTAGGTTATTTATACTACTTATAGATATCGGGTTTACTCTTCTTATTACTCTTAATTATAAATTTAGCGTACTTTTAGACGCGCTTAGCTTTATTCTTCTATATAGCTACTACTCGGGCTTTATACTTATTTCCCTCGATTAGGATTCTCTAAAGGATAGGCTTAGTCTCTTCCGCCTTAGCTTATCGCTCCTCTCTAGCTTTCTTATAGTAGACCTAATTATATATAGCCTCGGCCTTATAGGCGATTAGCTTTTACTTAGCGACCTTAAGGAGCTCGCGCTTATATTAGTCGTATTCTTAGAAGAATAGAATAGTACTAGCGTTATAGTCCTTTATATAGATATAGTATAGATAGGTTTAGAGGCTATCTATTAAGTTATAGGCCTAAGGTATTAGGATATACTCTCTATAACGTATACTAAGAGCTATAAGCTACTCGTCGTACTTAACGTCCTTAGGTATATAGGGAACTAACGATACGTTAGGAAGTTAGGCCTTTATAATATCTCTAAGGATCTTCTACTTCTAGGAGATAAGGTTATTAAGCGATTTTTAGATACTCTATACTAGATCTACTATAGCGTTACTCTTAAGAGAGGAGTAGCTATAATTAATATACTTAAATATATTTAAGAAGGTTAGCTTTATATCTAGATAGACGATATAGATTAAGGTATCCTTAGCTAAAGGAGGAATTCTAATAATTTCCTCGTCGATAGACTCCTCGGTATCTATCGAAATATTCTTATCGACGTACTCGTCTTTCTAGTTATCTTTATTCTTATCTATACCGTTAATAATCTCTTTATCGATAGACTTAGTATTTAGGGCTATAGTAAGTTCTTTCTCTATAGAGGTAGAGTTCGGAGCTTAGATTAGCTCTACGTTAGTAGACTTAGCGTTTAGTACTATAGTAAGCTCTTTCTCTATAGACGTAGTATTTAGGGCTTCGATAGGTTCCTTCTTAGTAGACTAGGCTTCGGTACGCTCTTTTTTAGTAGACTTAGAATCTAAGGCTATAGCTAATAGCGATAGCTAAGTTACTAGCTAGGGCTCTATATCTATTACTATAACTTAAGATATAGTAGCGATTCGTATAGCCTCGGTATTAGTATACGTAGTAGTATAGGTATATATATCGGTAGTAAACTTAGATAGTATATCGTTATCTATCTTAGAGATAACGTAGACTAAGATAGTACTAAGTAACTTCTAGTACTAATAGTTATAGTTAGTAGTATATTCTAGAGCGATAGTTAGCGTAGATATAGTAATAGTTACTAATTATGAATATTATTATTATAAGTATTATAAATAGAGTTAAAAGTAAGCTTTTAACCTATATATAGTCTAAGCTTCTATAGGTAGCTAGTTTAGATATAAACTCTATTTCGTATTAGTAAGGTAATATAAGTAAGAAGTATAGATTAGGTCGTCTAAAACGTAAGATAACCTTAGAAGTAATAGTAGGCTATAGATTAGATTATATATAGCGATAGAGAAGGAAATAACTATAAGTCTATTAGCGGTAACTCTATCTATTAAGGATTCCTATTCCTAGCTAGGTATTCCCTACTAGAGGGAAAACCTAAGGGTAGTTATCTAGGTAGCGATTCTAAGTAATAAGAGGGAACTATAGAGTAGTAAAAAGGTAGAATAGCGAGATACCTAGAAGGATCTTTCGATATATATCTACTTAAGTATTTAGTAGAGTAGGAGTATCTCGCTATCGTTATATATCTTCCTTACTTAAGCGTAATACTATAGGGACTAAGGCTCTCGTTCTTAGTTAGTATACCTCCTCTACTAAGATAAATATAGGGATCTATAATAGATCTAGGATCGGAGACTAATTCTAGGATAGATCCTACTAGATCTACTATAGATATATAGAAAGGCAAATAGACTTCGGCTATCTAAATAGGTTACTTCTATTTAGTCTTCGTCTACTCTTTAATATATCTCTATTAGACTACTCTATCCTAGCTTCCCTATTAATAGTATACTTATATATAGGGGCTCCGATAGTAGACGTAGAGTCGTCCGCCTCCGAATTACTTACTTCTACGTAATTTAGACGGTAATTGCTTCGTAGGGGCTAGTATCTCGTCGGCTCTAGTTAGGGATACTCGTCGTATATAGAGGTATCGTCTTCCTTATCGATAATTAGAGGTAAGGTAAGCTATAGTATATAATATTAGATCGATAGCTTTATTTAGTAGATTTGCCTATCTATAAACTAGGAATTCTCGAATTACTCTATTAGATAGCTATTACTATCGTAGAGCTCGTCTTTCTATATCTATTTATTTATAATCGGTTATTTATTACGCTATTTTACTAGGTATTTAATTTTGCCTTATAAGAGTTACTTACTTAGGATACGCTCTAGTATTATAGATAGCTACTTAGACTATAGGTCTATCGGCGTAGGGATCTAGGGATATATATATATAAAGGGATCTTTTATAGGATTTAGTATAGATTCTAGCTATACTACCGATACGACTAGGTAAAATTTAATAGAGCTTAGGAGGTCTAATTCGTATACTAATTTCCCTACTCTCCTCTTAATCTTAAAGAGCCCTATAGCCTAGTAACTATACTTACGATAGCTCTAACTATAAACGTAATATCCGTAATATAGTCTAAATATAACGTAGTCTCTAGGCTTAAATAAGACTCGCTAGTACTTAGAATTATAGTAGTACTTTATATCTACTATAGCGAATACTAAAGACTTCTCTACTATATCGTAAAACTATTAGTATAATATCTTAAACTACTATAGCTAAAGTTCTCTAAGACTAATAAAGGCATCGATATTAAGATTAAATCTAAATAGTATTTAGTCTAGTAAAATTCCGGTACTTATATTCTTAATACTACTAAGGTAGGATATTAAGGATAGAAGGACGTCTATCTATTAAGCGTAAGGATTTAAAGTAATAAAGTACTAAATAGCGATTTCTATAGTTTAATTTATATACTTAGACTACCTATCGGTCTATAGATAGTATATAGTAGATATAAGGATTAAGGCTCTAAGAAGCTTTATAATCCTAGTAAAGAATTTCGAGAGCTATTTAGGATCGCGATTATAGATAAAGACTCTAGCTATATACTAAGATCTCTCTTAAATAGCTATAAGATATTAGGCTACCTAAATCTTAGCTATCTACTAGTATTTGCCTAGAAGTAGTATAACTCGCTTAGACTTCTTATAGGTAACTATAAGGAGGATATTAAACCCTTTATTAGTTAGAGGAAGACTAATAATCTAGTCTATCGTTTATATATCTATAGAGAGCTAATACCTTAGGTCTATCGAATTGAGCTATCTATAGGGCTTATATCTAGTAGAACGATTATTATTATAGCTAGAATACTAGTCGATATACTATTTAAGATAGCGATAGTAATAGTAGATATAAAAACTAGTATTAACGTAATCGAGAGTATAATAAAAGCCTATATAGTATCTAAGATTATATACTATCTCGAATATCTTATCTATAAGATCTATAGGGATATAAAGGCGAGAGTAAAGTAATACTAGGTTATTATAATAAATAAGTCTATCTTCCCGGAAGAACTAAATATCTTCTAGTAATCTTAGGTCTATTAGCTAGTCTTTAGATCTATCGAGGATATACTAAAGTTTATATAAAGGAATATCTTTAGAGGATTATAGGGAATTAGGCTTCGGTAAATATCTTAGAACCTTCTTATCTTAGTCGACTTAGAATTTAACTCCATTATCGTTAGAAGTAGTATTAGAATAGTCGACTTAGGATTTAACTTTATTATTATTAAGAGTAGTATTAGAAGGCTCGTCTATCTACGCTATAAGGGCTACTATATAGCGTTTATCGCGTTTTTATTAGCGTTAGCGTTTCTATCTAGTCTAACGATTAGAGAGCTTCTTAGGTTAGGCTTCCTATTCTTCGATATATACTTACTTAATAGACTTAAGTACTTAGAGTAATCTATACTATAAGCGATTATCTTAGTATACTTTACGTAGTCTATTCTTAAATTTATCGGATAGAAAGATTACTATTTCTATATAGAGGGAGGATATAGCTTAAAGGCTATTAAAGAAGATAGAAATCTTATTATAGACTAGGAACTCGCGTCTATCGCTTATACTAAAAAAACATTTACTATAATTAGGCCTAAAATAGTCGATTTCCGGCGTTAGCGTACTAGGGATAAATATTATTAAATCTAGGTAATCTCTACCGATAGATCCGGCGTTCCCTACTACTACTATATTATCTTCGCTATAGGTAGATATAAAATATAGTACCGTTATATATATCGTAGGAATCTCGTCTAGTCTACTAGTATTAATATCGTTTCTCTTCGAAGATAGAGCTCTCTTAAGTTATAAGAGAGTATCTAGTACGATATAGTTCTTTTCTAGTCTATAGATAATTTCTAAGTCGGGAAATTAGGAGATATAGATAGTAGCTTAAATTATACGATAGTTTAAGTTAGTAGTAGAAATAGTCGTTATAATCTAGATCTTCTTTACGATAGTAGTAATAGCGCTATAGTTAGTAACTATAATAGTCTTAGATACTATATCTACTATATACGATACTCTCTTAATTATCTATATAATACCGAAAAGCTCGAGCTCTATAGACTAATATCGCGACTCTATCCTAGATAGTATATAGCTCGCGAATTCTATAACCTTAAGTCTATTACGTAGGAATTGTTTAGACTATTTTAGCTAAGTTATACTATTAACGAAATCGGAGACTATATTATCCTTATAGATAATAGGCTTAGGCTCTTTATATTCTAGTTCTAGTTCTTCCTTAACTTAGTAATATATAATACTAATACTAAATTCCTTCGAAGTATCGATATTAATATAGAAGATAGATATAGAGTCGAAGTACTAGAGAGAACCTTAGCTAGATTAATTCTATAGTATCTATATAGTTTCCTATATAAGAATTATATTAGAGATCTAGTAGAGTATAGCTTTATATATTTATATATATCGTTTTCTATCCTTAATCTATATAGTATTATTCTCCTTAACTACGATTACCTTAGCCTCTTAAAGAGGAAGAGTAATCTTACTAAAGTATAGAATAGTAGATCTAAGGTATCCGACTAAGCCGAGGTACTATTTAAGCTATTTAGTATTCTTAGGCCTCTAGAGCTCTCTTAATATAGCTAATCGGTCTACTTAAGTTACGAAACTTTTACTATCGATAACTCTATCTAGAATATTAATAGAGATAAACTCTATAAAGGCCTTACTAGGCTCGAGGCTAAACTATATATAGTCTAACTTCTTAAATACTCGTAGGAGAAGATTATAGTAGAACTCTAGATCTATTAAGCTAAGTACGATATTATCGATATAGCTACTTATACTATCTCTAAACTTATAGAATATATAGTCGAGGATTCTTTATATATATTAAATACTATTATAATATCCTATAGCGGCGACTTTAAGATACTCCTATCTATAAGTAGTATTAACTATAAACTTCTATCGGTCCTTAACTATAACTACGAATTAGTAGAATATAGACCTTACGTCTATTACGGTAATATACTTATAGCCTCTTAGCTTAGTAATAATATTATCTTATAATAGTAGAGAATAGGTATCCTTCTACGAGATACTATTTAATCCTCTAATATCGATTATAATATAAGGCTTATAGTAGACTTCTCTATTCTAGTAGAATAAGGTTCTCTAAACTATAAATACTAGCTAAGATAGTAGCGAGGGCTTTCTACTATAGACTATTTTATCTTAGTTATATAGCTTATCGAACTACTTATTAACTTTAGTATTATCGATATCTAATATTCGATAAACCTTACTACTAAACTTTCTATTCTCCTAACCGGACTTAAGTAGAAGCTTAAGCTAGTCCTTCTTAGAGAGGTCGATAGTTATATCTCTATCCCTCTAGAGATTAGGAACCTAGTCTATAATAGACTTAAATTTAAGGGCTATAGATAAGTCGGGGTTATCTATATAAATTATTACTCCTATAGAGGTTTTAATACTAGAAGTACCGATATCGATAGTAATCTTAGAGCTTTTAGACTATAGCTCTAGGTCTACTAGATCTTCTATAGAATTATTACTAGTCGGAGGAGCTTCGGTAGCCTCTATCTAGATCTATCTAAGTATTAGAGTATCCGCTAATAGATAGGATATATGCTTTAATTCTCTAAATATCGCTTCCTCCTTCTATAGATATATAGTTAGAGGAATCTTACTTAGCTTAGCTTCTATAGATATAGGGTTTATATTAAACTTATCGATCTAATATATCTTATTAATCTAGAGCTACTATATCTCTCCTAACCGTTAGTTACGAGGAATAGTAAGCTATTAACTATTACTAAGATTATATACTTATACTACTAGTATCTCTATATTAGCGATATATTTATATATCGTAGTCTTATTCGATATAAGAGCTATAGTATTTAGGATAAACTAAAAGTCTATATCTATCCTACGTAGATATTTACAATTCTTTACTTCTACTAGTACTATTATTATAGAACGAGGTAGTATCCGAATAGTATTAGCTAACTTAATAATACTATATAGGATATAATCTATCCTTAGGAATAACGCGATTAGTATTAGGATATAGTTATTTTCGGTTATTATAATATAGCCTACTCTAGCGTATATATAGAACCTAGTAGGTATTATAATATCTATACCTAGGAGTATATTATATAGAAGATTCGATATTACTTATATAGACTATTTAAGATAGGCTAGAGTAGACTCGTAGGATTTATATATAAAGATAGGAAAGTATATCGGTAAACTAATCTATTTCTTGTACTAAGTATTACTAGCTAAACTATAGAAGTTAAGTAGTTCTAGTAAGTATTAGATATCGTCTTCTTCTAGTTACTAGAGTAGCTATTCCTAGTCTCTTATTAATACTTTATTACTTATATTAAGATAAATATATTTAAATTCTTTATCCGAAGTAAGAGTATAGTTAGCTTCGATAATATTAAAATATCTAAAGGCGTAAGCTAGATCGCCTAGTAGAAGATAAGCTATACTACATATAATAGGTAACCTTAAGTCTACTATATATATAAGAGGAGTACGCCGCTTCTCTCGAATACTATAGACCTAGAGTTCTAGGCTATCGATATTACGATCTCTCTTCTTTACTAGTAGTACTAGGTTACTAGTACGATTACTTAGACGTCCTAGTAGGTTAGTTCGGGTTGGGTTCGGGTTCAAAACCGAACCTAACCTATTTGTCTAGGTCTAATCTTAGGGAACCGGAAGTTTGTCTAGGTTTAAACCTAAAAATTCAATAGGTTTATAGCGAATAATAGAAATATTAGAAAGGCGGAAATTGCGAAATATCGAGATAGAGAATATATTGTTATTTATATATACTACTATTATCGTAGTCCTAAAGGACAAACTAGTTATTTCTTCTATATATACTACTAGTATCGTAGTCCTTAAGGATAGAGTAGT
>LFZO01000388.1:37715-58599 GCA_001578225.1 Pseudocercospora musae | reverse complement strand
CTTCGCCTAGAAACCCTCTAGCTCTACTACGACGACCCTATATCGGGGTACTTTAGGTTCGAAAGGACCCTATAGCTAGTCCGGAGAGGATACTACTAGCCTAAGGTTAGGCACTATATTAAAGATTATACCCGTAGCTATAAGGCGTATACTAGATTAAAGCCGCGAAGGTACCTACCCTATAGGGTCCTATACGCCGAGAGCCCCCCTAAGGCGCTATAGGAGGACCTAACGCTCGACTTCGTTATAGATCTACCTCCGAGTACCGTCCTAGGCTAGACCTACGATAGCGTCCTCGTAGTAGTAGATAGGTACTCTAAGATAGCCTATTATGCCCTATATCGGAAGGAGATTACCGCTAAAGGGCTAGTAGATATCTTCTTAAGGGAGGTAGTCTATCTATATAGCGTCCTATAGTCTATTACGTTAGATCGGGGACCGATCCTTACCTCCAAGTTCTAGAGTAGCCTCTACTACTACATAGGGGTCTATAGGGGACTTAGTACTATCTACTACCCCTAGACGGATAGTTAAACCGAGCGCTAGAACTAGACGATAGAGTAGTACCTACGTATTTACTATAACTTCGAGTAGGACGACTAAGCACGCCTCCTTAGCCTAGCCGAGTTTGCGTATAACGATAGCTAGTATACGGTAATAGGGACAACTCCCTTCTAGACGTATAACGTTCGGGACCCGCTCTATACTAGGTAGCCCGAAATGCCCTAGGTAGAGGGGAAGGCGCCCTAAGCTAAGGCCCTTATAGCTAAAGTAAGGGGCATTCGAGACGGCCTAAAGGCTCGGCTAGAAAAGGCGAAGGAATATTAGGCCCGATAGTACAATAAGGGACGGAAGCCTAAGACCTACGCCGTCGGTAATTAGGTATACCTTAATGTAAGGTTCCTCGATATAGTCCGCCGGTCGAAGAAGCTAGACTACAAGTACGTAGGGCCCTTCCGAGTATAGAAGGTAGTTAATAAGGTAGTATACTACCTTAAGCTACCTAAGGGCTCTAATATATACCCTACGTTCTATATATCCCTCTTAGAGGACTATCTCGAGCCGGAAATAACCTAGAGGGACTAGGAGGACCCTCCTAAGGTATAGATAAGCGACTCTAACGTATACGAGGTCGAAAGGATTATCCGGAAGAAAAGGGGGCCTAAGGGAAAGTAGGAATACCTTATATCCTAGAAGGGATATAGGGAAGAAGAGAATACCTAGGAACCGGCGGAATACCTAAGTAGGGCGGCCCTTAAGGCGTTCGCTAGGCGGACGGAGGGACGGAAGAGGCCCTAAAGGAACGTAGATACGAGGTAGCGTCTACTCCTTACGCTAATAGGGCGGACGCTACCATAGAGCGATAACGCGGTATAGACGCGAGCCTCTCTAGTACTAAATAAACCCTCCTCTCCCTACTACGGGCCTAGTCGCCTCGACACTTAGCGATACGTACCTATAGCGAGATAGAAGGGGGTAAAGCGAGGTTATATAGACAAACTCGAGGTTAATTAGCCTCGTTTAAATGCATTTAGGTATACTTAGCTAACTCCTCGCTTACTAGGGCGCGAATAGCCTAAAATAGACTAACTAGAAGCGACTAGAACTATTAACCCAAGACCCGACTCGTACTAAGTAAGTATATAGGCCGTCTCGATATAAAAGGGTCCTACTAGGCCCTAAAGGAGTCCTTATCTACCTACTAGCCGCGGAAGACCTCGCGAGGGGTTAGGAACTCTCTAGACAAGTCGTTAGCGCTCGGCGACTCCTTTACTAGCTCCGTAAGAGCTATATAGGCCTTACTAGCGGGCATACGACCCAAACTACGCTAAAACGCCTTAACTTAACCTACGTATAGCTAAAGATAGGTACTTAGGCCCTTCGCGACCTCCTTCTAGTCCCTCTTAAGCCCCTTTATCTTCTTTTAAGACGATACGTAGCTATTTCTAATACGCTTACGCTTCTTAACGGGAGTCTAATCGAATAGGGTTAGCTAAGGCTAGAGAGGGCCGAAGGGGTCTATATATACTCTAGCGGCTATATTACGCTCTATCTCCTCTTTCATCGCGGCATCGCGGTCCTTCTAAGGTCCTAAGAGGGTTAGCTAAGGCAAGATAGGGCAAAGGGGGTCGAACGGACTAGATATATTAAATTCGGCCTTACCTATGTAAGTATAGAGGTTACCGGTACCTTCAAAACGAGGGTACTTCCTAAGGGGTACTAGTTAGCGTAACTCGACTCTATACGAGCTAATACGTACTTTTTAACCTTCTCGTAGACCGATATATAAGCTTAGTAGGCCTCTTAGGCCTTCTTTCCGTTAGTTAGGTTGTCTAGGGCCTCCTAGCGCAATCCATTAGCTACCTTAATAATAGGCTTATATTCTATAGGAATCTAGACGCTAGTTAGCCCTATTAGTGCTACCTAGGGCTAAAACGACTTACTTAGAAGTAGCCCGAGCTACGAGAGGTATACTTTAGGTAGTTAAAGTACTTAGTCTCGTTAGTAAGGTCCTCCTCGCGGTTAGACGGATCGATTTAGGGGTATATAGCCTCGAGAAGGGTAATACGGCTTCCGCCGATATAGCCCTATATAATATTAGTACAATTAAGGCATGGATTACTATTGAACTTTATACGAGTCGCTATCGGGCCGAAACGGGCCGGAGAGACTTAGAGCGACGTAAAGGTAACTAGCGATAAATAAAAGAGGGGCGCTACTACTAGAAGAAGGGGGCTACTATACTAAGTTAGCCCAAATCGCCTTAAGAAGGGTCGATTATGCTTTGCTCCCCCTAGCGCTAGGCGTAGGGGGTAGTAGAGTAGTAGTAGTAGAAGATATACCTAGAGGGTATATATTATAAAAGGGATCGATTTCAAAGGGCTTAGAAGGCTTAAATTCCCGCGGCGGTATAGCGATAGCGTTATCGCTACCTAAGTAAGCTCTTTAAACAATAGTAAGCGAATTTTGTATATAATAATAGGCTATAAGTAAAGTTTTCCATTCTAGGCCTCTAGGACGTAGGCCTATAAAGGGGGGGGGCAATGTTACGATTACGGCCTAGTCGACCTATTTAGGGGCCTAGTCGGCTTATCTAGAGTCGAAATAGGCTAAGAAGGGCTAGGGCGGCCTATCTTAGCCTATAGATATATATCTTTGCTCTAGATACCTCTCTTTCCTTTCCTCTTTAGCAATTCGAGTAGTTCTAATCGAGTACTATATACTACGTATCCTATATCCCTTTTATAACTAGCCTTTATACTTAGCGCTATACTATCCTTCCTTTCTACCGAGTCTACCGCTATATCCGGATCTATAGTTAGCGTACGTAGCGTAGATATAGGGATATACGGCGATACCTATTATAGTAGTATAGTTATAGCGATAGTAGCGACTAGTAGAGCTAGTATATAAGGTAGATAAATACTCTCTTCTTAAGGCTATAGATCTTTACTAAATAGCTTACTTAAGTTACGATAGCGCTCTATAGTCTTATCGAATATAGTATAAAATTCTACTCTACTAGAAGATATATATACGTTATACTCGTAATCGAGATAAGGTTAGAATAGGTACCTTAATTAGTAACGCTATACTATAACAAGACGGCTCTTAAACCTACTATGGCCGCGTAGGAGCCTACGCGGCTATAACAACTTTTACTAACCGGATTAGGCCTTGATCCGTGCGCGCGGATCCACATTGCTATATAGGGGTTGTAGCGGCCTACTCAAACCTGTATGCAAAGTGCGGCTAAAAACATCTAGTGAAGTCGGGATGGATGGCAGTTGGGAAAGAAAGCATACATATCGTGTCGCCTCGCGCAACTTTCGTGTTATTATTTCTACCTTCCACGCCCGGATCGCGGCCTCAGCTCGTTGACAGTTGTATGTAGGTGGCAGCCCTGGTCGGATGGGAGATTGACAGCCCAGAAATAGCCAAAATGATGCCGCCTCTATCACGGGTAACTAGGGTAGGTCAGGCAGTGTACATACCTATTACCTACGCCCGACGGGGACGAACGTTTGGGGACCGATTTTGTTCAGCCCTCTGGCACGATCAATGATCATATGCGTGTGGATAGGCAGGGAAGCGGGAGATTTGCTTGGACTCAACACTCGGCGTCGAGTCTGCGCTAGTTAAGCGCTGTTCCTGCACAAGGTCGGGCGATGAGTGGTCGGAGAGGGATCGGAAAGGAAGGGCATGGTCGGTTGTTGAACCACTCACTCAGAACCACGCATCAGCAAAGGGGTTTGCTCTCATTCACCTGGCTGGCTTGCGCTTCGGGCTTGCGAGGCTGCATCTTCTTTTTCCGCCTTGCCTTGCACAGCACTACTGTAGTATCCTAGCTTCCTCGTATTCTGCTACATCTCCACGATATGCCATTGTCGATATACCGTCTCTACTGGTAGTGCGCAATACTTCTTGGCTTGCGACGTACAGCATCAGTCATCATAAACATCTCCATCACCGGGCACATTCCAGACGGCAGATTTGAGCGGGAAGGGACAGGCGCAGTGGTATTATTACTCCTGAAACGAAGGGAGCAGAATTGGAATATACCTTACGCTTTCGACACCGAACTATCGACATCTTTTGCACATCGGGCGGCCCTTGCATCGCCATCCCAACTACTCCTCCCTCTCCAGACGGCCAGATCTCCGGACGAACGCTTGCTGGTCGTGACGTCCAAGTAGATATATACCATACCCTCCACATTGAGCATTACGCCTGCCATAACGACCGCATGAGCGCGACCGATCGATCGAAAGAACCCTCGGCGCGACTCCCACACACCTTCTCCTCGAATGTCACGAGCCGTCGGCACGGCCTCGCCATTGTCGCCCTTATCCATGAGCAGCAACGACTCTTCCTTTGTCGGCCGATATGGCGGTAATGGCAGCGTGAGCGGTCCCGCAGGTCCGCTCGGAGGCACGGTGAACGACGCCCCATACAACGGCGGGCCTTATGGCGCTGCGCGACCACCGCAAACATCACCGCCCTCGTCGCAACATCCAAGCGGCTCGACCGATATGTCGCGACCCTCGGCCAGTGGCTCTAGCAATCGTCCGCCGTCTTCCGCCAGCTCCGTCGGCATGTCTAGCGATGGACGTATGGGGTTTGCCAAACCACCGAATCGAGATAGTTCCAGGAGTCAGGTACCGCCCAGTGCCGACGACGCGCTTTCGAGACACTATGCGACATTGAGGGAATACTTGGCAGATGCGCTGCAGGATGAGAAGGGAAATATGAAGCCGAACCGGGCGAGGGACAAGCTGCTACGACTGAGTGTCACGCAGTTCATGGAACTCAGTACTGATGTTTACGACGAATTGATACGAAGAGAGGACGATAGAGCCGGTCAGATGCCGAATGTGCCACGATTCCTCCTACCAAGACAAAACTTCCACCCAAAGCGCAATCAAGCGAGGCAGAAGCTTAGTACGCTTCCGACCGAACGATTCAGGCAGCTGGCCACCGACGTTTTCTACGAACTCGAAAGACGAATACCACGATTCGCAGGAGGTGATATCTCGAGACCTCGAAGCACAGCAAGCAATGCTAGCAGCAGAAGTCGAGCGCCCAGCCGAGGGGGCATGCGACCGCCTCCTGGGCCCAATGGGTATCCATTTCCTCCCGGAGCTGGAAGAGGAGGTCCGCCGAGGGGACCAATGTCGCCCTACGGTCCTGGTCCCAATGGCATGCCTGCAGGCCCGCGGAGACCGAGTGAAGCTGCATCTCTTGGTCGGCCCCTGCCGAAGCATTTACAGAGCAATACCATCGTTCCGAACAAAAGCACCATGGTCGAGGATGATGACATGGAGGACGACGAGGACGCATTTGGTCTTGATCATGTAGGCTCAGGTCTCAGCGAGCGTCACAGCCGGAGTAATAGTGCTGAGTACAAGGAAAGAATGCATGCGCAGGAAGCGGAGATTGCAGAGCTGAAGAAAAAGATCGAATCTCTGGAGGCCAAACTGACAGAAGTCAGTGAAGAGGCTGCCAGAACTGGGACGCTCGATGCCGAGCGCGAGCAATGGACTGCGCAGCGGGAAGAGCTGGAGCAGAAGCACATGGACGCGCAGTCCCAAAATACAACACTTCAGCGGGAGCTAGATGTGCTCAAGTCAAAAGTACAAGACACCGACACGGACCGGGATCAGCACGAGCAGAACGTCCGCGATATGCGAGAACAGCTTGATGATGTCCAGGAGCAGCTGGCTGAGAAGCATGAAGAGAATGCTCAGCTGCAGCTGCAGCTACGAACAGCTTCCCAGGACAAGGCTGAGCTGCAGCAATTACAAGGAGAAATCGAAGAGTTGCGACGACAGCTACAAGCGAATTCCAGCAGAGATGTCTCCGAGGATCAGATTGTGCAGTTACGAGAACAACTCGCCAAGCAGGAGAAGATCAATATGCAAGTCCGCGAAGAAGCCATGCAGAACCTGCGAGAAATGCGCGAGCTCAGTCGGCAGAACGACGAGGCCATTGAGCAAGAAGAGAAAATGGCTGCCCAGATTGCGAAGCTCGAGAAAGAGAATGACACCTGGAGACAGCGGTATGCCAAGGTCAAGGCGCAGAACAAGCACCTGCGAGCATCTACCATGGGTCTTGGCCTATCCACTGGCCTGGACACTGGTAGTCTTGTGCGGCAAGAAGGCCTTATCTCGGAAGGTGGTCTCATCCGCGATACAGAAGTCACCAGATTCCAGCTCGCCGTGGATGAGTTGCTCAAGGTCGCTCGCGGTCACAGCACGCATGCAATGCTCGAGAGCGTCAAGTCTGTTGTGGTCAGTGTGCAGTCCATCACGTCGGCGGTGCGAACGGATGGCTATCCTTCGCCTGGTCCTTCGCCTTCTGTTCCAGACATGAAAATGCAGTCAGCACCGCCCAGCGTCGGCAAGATCCAAGCACGAGTCACCGGAACGGCGAACAGTCTCATTACAGCAACCAAACAACATGCCGCATCACATGGCCTGTCGCCTGTCGCCCTGCTGGACGCTGCAGCGAGCAATCTCACATCCGCCGTTGTCGAGCTCATCAAGGCCGTCAAAATTCGGCCCTCGACCAAGAACGAGCTGGCGGACATGGAAGATGCCGATGAGCTGCACTCTTTCTACGACAACAGCCTGTCTTCCACAGACAACAATACCCTCCAGATCCCCGTCCCTCAATTGGCCCTTGCTTCCAGCTCGAGTCCATCAGCGGCCGAGGCATCTGCATTGAGTTCTTCGGCCAAGAAAGCCAACACAGGCTGGTTCGGTTGGGCTGGAAAATGGAGTGATGGTAGTCATGAGGACGCACCACATCATCCGCCTCAAATAACGACGACTGCCCCGATCAATGGCAATGGCGTGCATCATCATCATCATCACTCCAACTCTCTCGATAGCGCAAGCGACTACGACCCTTACCGATAGTGTCGATACCCTACTCGAGTCACTTTTGCAAGGACACCACGAAGACGAAACGATACGTAATGTCTTTTTTTTAATATACTTCTGGCGGCACCGGCAAAACTGGGGAGGTTTTTTTTTTCTTCTCTTTCTTTGGGTATTCACTGGCGTTTTGGCGGATCTTTTTTTTTTAGTTGTTGTTTTTTTTTTGCACACATCGAAACGGGCGAGACAAATACTACGATACCCTCGGCCAGCATGCGAGATGCCGACAGAAGATTGGGATGGCATGGGAATGGGATTGGGAGAGGGTTTTACGCGGGCGGGAAATTCTCTCGAGTGGAATTTTTTTTTCTCCTTGGGGGTTTTTGGGTATTCGTTGTTTGGATCCTAAGGAGGGAGGTATATAATGTTAGTTCAATTCGAGTAATATAATCAAGAATCGATCCTATCTATCTTTACTTTTAGATTAAGGCGATAGGTAGATTATTTTAATATTTCTAGCGCTTTATAAGTATTATAAGAATAGAGATATTAGTATATAAGTAAAGTTAAAAAGACTAAAGTTAGCTATCTCTATCTACTTTTATAGTCTACTATCTATATTTGTACTAGATATATAATATTAAGGCCTATTTAGATCTATCGTTAGACTAGATCTATAACTATAGCTATTAATATACTATAGTTTAATAGATAAAAGTAATTATTCAAGTTCTTAATACTAGTCTATATCGTATATATTTTTCTACTTAGTTTAATAGATAGTAGCTAGCTAATTAAAGTAAAGTATATAGTATCTAAATAGATTATATAATATATTAAAGAGACTAGAGCTTCTTTTAGTATATATAATCTAATAATACTTATATATAGTAAGTTACTACTAAGATACGTATAGCTATAGCTATATAGTTCTATTTATTATAGGAAGTAAGGATAATATAGAATAAAACGTATTTCGTATTAGCTATTACTACTCCTACTCCTAGTAGTCTTCGCCTATTAGTAATATATCTATATCTTCCTTAATTCCTATATAGTTGTCGGGAATCGGCAGATAAAGGCCTATATATAGATAGCCGAAGCTAAAAATAGAATAGTAGATATATTAGTAACTTGCGCTAATTAGATATATCCCTATCCTATAGGGTACCCTAAGTTACTAGTAACTCCCCTAATAAAATTAGTTAAAATACGCTTTAATGTCGAATATAGGTTAGGAAGTTAGTAATATCGAGTTACTAGTAACTACTAGCGCGAATATATCGATATATCGATAAGGTTAAAGTCTATATATAGTATAGCCGTTACGCTTAATCTAAGGTATTATTACTTACTATTATCCTCGCTACTACTATATCCTCGCTATTATCCTTACTATCGCTATTATAGTCTACTACTACTACTACTACTACTCGTAAATCTATTAAATACTACCTACTACTCTTCTAATAGGTAGTTCTTATCTCTTATAAAGGTCTACGCCTACTAGATTGTTAGTTATAACGTATCGATTAGCGTATATTATCGTAGGTTTAATAGCTATAGTAATAGTATATTTGTAGGTAATAGTATATTTATAGTAACAATTAAGTAACGAAGAGTACTCGGCGTAGTAGATATATACGGAAGTCGCTATTAGTAAAGAACCTAGCGTATTAGGTTAATAGAACTACCGTCGTTCGAGGAAGGACTACTATATCGATAGGTACCGTTACCCGATACGTACGTATTATAAAGTACTAAGTTAGTTACCTACGTAGGCTCGAATTATAACGAAGAAGGTAGTTAGAACGATAACGAAGGAAGTTAATAGTTAATTGTATATAGATTTGTATAGAGATTAGTAGTAGTATACTCTAGTATATATTAAGTCGCCTCGCCTAGCGTAAATAGGTCCCTTATCTACGGATGTTATTATATTTAGTAAGGTTGTTATTGTAGATAGATTAGCTCTTAAATACGACTAATCGATAGTAAAGCGCCTATACCTATTATAACCTACGCCTACTAGATAGTATATAGTATACTATTATCGTATCGATACTAATAGTTACGGAGCTATTCTTAAGGATTAGTCGTAGCCGATAGACGTATATATTTAGACTAATACTACTATGTAATCTCGTCTCGATAGGAGTATAGTAGCTTAGCTAGAAGTACTATTTCTATATTCTTTATCTTCTAATAATAGTCGTATATTATATTCTCGAGTAGACTACGTAATAGAAGGTAACGGTTATCCTTTGCGATCTTAGAAGTTAGAAATAAGAAGGCCTATATTATCTTCCTTATCGCCGTTATCTACTAGATTATAATCTACCTACTACTCCGTATATATTATTATCGAGTTAATATTACCGTTAAAGCTATTAAGGTCGAAGAAACGGTCTATATAGTAGTCTACTTATTACTCTATTATTCTATTACTATTAATCTCTTTATCGTACTAAATATACTAATACGGTTAATAGAACTACTACTAGAAGTAATACTAGTATATATCGGAGAGTTAGTTATCGATCTAAGGTTAATATCGTAACTAATTTAGAAGACCTATCGCTATCCGCTTCTATACTAATCTATACTATTTAGTAACTAGTAACTAAAGGCAATATAGTAGCTCTTCGAGCCTATTATAGATACCCTTTATTCGCGTAAAGAGGTATATAGTATAGTCCTTCGTAGCGAGCTTCTTAGTATTATCGTACTACTTCCTATCGACCTATATCGAATATTGGAGGTAGCCTACGAGCGAGAAGTTATACTTAATAGTACCGATAGGGGCCTTGAAATCCGAGTAATACCCTTCTAGTAGTAACGTTATGCGAGCCTAAGTAGTAATAGTTAGTAAGAGTAGTTAGAAGAGGAGGTTATAGTAGTTGTTATAGTAGTACTTATACGTATTAGTAGTAGGTTATTCCTCTACTCGTAGGTCGTCTATATCTAGGCATACTTAAAGGACTATTCTCGTAGTATATACGAGTACTTCTAATCGTTCTTACTACTAGGTAGTACCTTAATTACGGCCTATATTCTACGCTTAACTTCCTCGCTATCTTCTACGTATAGTAATACCTATACTAGCTTCTTCTAGACCTTATTATACTCGCTCTTAACTAGAAAGTTACGCTATAATGTCTATAATAAGTATCGTTAGTAGAGATAGGTTTTAACGCCTAGAAATCGTTCTCGAATAGTATACTATTTAGAAGCTAAGTTATCGAGTATTGTATATAACAATTACTATCTATTAGGCTTACTATAATTAGTCTAAGAAGATAGGTATCCGAGGGCTTAAGCGTAGATAATACTATACTTTAACTCTAAGAATATATATATATAACTATCCTCTATTTAAGGTTATTATCGTATACTATAATATTAAACAACTTCTAGTCTAACTAATTAACCTCGTATATATTGTCTAGTAGTATTTACTCGCCGTATTTCTTTAGTAACTAAATGCCCTCTTCTTCTACCTATACGAAGCCTCCCTTAATACCGTCCTTAGTCATAATACTAAACTACTAATAGTATAACCTATACTCTTAGGTAGCTAGTTTAGTATCCTCTAATTATACTTCTAGGTTATCTCGTTTATTAGGCATTATAAAGCGCTTATCTCGGTTATAGTAAGGTAACTATTTACTAGTATTATATACTGCCTATATATCGAGATAGGAGACGCCGAGACTATTGCTATATTATCCTTGTAACGTATCGTATATTCTTCGAGCCTATAGCGAGTAATCTATGTACTTCTAGACCTTATCTTTAACCGTCTAGTATACCTTCCTACTATTAAGAAGGTCTAGGTCGTATATATGCTTCTAGGTACGCCTATACTAGCGTAAGGAAACATTTCTAGTTAGTACGAAGTTGTTATACTTAATCGCTATAATAAAGCTAACTTTATACTCCTTTTCTAATAGCTAGTAGATACGCCTATCTCGGATACTAAGTACTTCCTTTCTAAGCTTCTTCTAGTACTAAGACTCTATACAATAATAGTAGGAAAGCTCGTAGTATATACCTTGATCGTTAGGTATTATATTCTTAATCTTCTTAGTACTCCTATAGGTATACTAATTACTATATAACTTCTAAATCTCTACCTATCTAGTAGTAGTTATTTTGATAGGTTCTTCGAGTAGGAATACCTTCTATCGAAGTACTTCTAGGCGCCCTATATTATTAGGCGTTAATGGATCTATAGTATTATTATATAATATAGAGATTATTACTAAGATAATATAGATAAGATTTAGGATTTAGGGAGGACTATAGGCTTGCCAAGCCCTAATTTAATTCAAAATTGAATTAGGTTTAGTAGGGTTGAAGTTGCTAGCAACTCCGTGTGTCCCGTGCCACCCCTGCAGTTGCTGATATATCTATAACCAAAAATAGTAGAGACTCGACTTTCTTTACGCATCACTCCCCTCATCATTGGCCACATTGCTTATCTCTGACCTCGACCACAAGCCTGCACATTTTGTCTACTGTACGCGAGCCGAGAACGTGGTACTCCAGGCTAAGCTGGCGGCAGATAAGCAACCTCATCACGGTGGGGCCACACTCCATTACTATTGCAGAGGCGTGGGTATGGGCCACTCCGCTGACGGGCAGCGGCCCTTCTTCTGGGCCCTCTTGATCGCATCCGCCCTCACTGCTTCAGGTAAGGCCTCCGTATCTTCTTATCAGTTGTGCGTGCAGATGCGACCCGGCGATGTGCGCCGGCGAGTGTCCAGCAGCAGGTACTGTACCGGGATGCCTCGTGGTACTTTTAAGACTTGGTGATGACCCTGCTGTCTGACCCGTTATTATTGACAAACAACTTACGGCATAACCGTCGCGAACCCGGAGTGAACACCCTCGTGAAGCCGGCGCAAAATCTTTTCCGGAGTAAACTTCTTCGTGAAGCCGGACGGTCGAAGTTCGCAATGGCCTACCAACACGATGTCGAGAAGAATGGAGATGTGGTGAACATGGGCGGCAGCGACAATGACAGTCGCGAAAAGAGACGGGGGAGTTTCGTATACGAGGACGGAGCCATTCCAGGCGAAAGCTTCGAATATGGCAACACCTTGTATGCGAGAATCCAGCGCGTTGCGGGAATGTTGAAGATGGAACAGCGAGGTATCGAGCGAGTGCCAGAAGATGAGCGAACAGATACTGGATTCCGAGCGTTGTTGAACGTCTCGACCATGGTATGCCAGCGCGGCACCTGAGAAACTGTCTCGAGAATGAGGCACTGACTTGTCCTCGCAGTGGCTTTCGGCCAATATGGTCGTCTCTTCGTTCGCCCTCGGTATCCTTGCCAACAAGGTGTTTTATCTTGGCGTTGCCGATGCCATGCTGGTTTGCCTGTTCTTCAACTTGATCGGTATTACTCCAGTCTGCTTCTTCTCGTGCTTCGGTCCTGCGTTTGGTCTACGACAAATGGTCCTGTCTCGATTCTGGTTTGGTTGGTGGGGCGTAAAGCTCATCGCCATCTTTAACGTCCTCGCGTGCATCGGATGGTCTGCTGTGAATTCCATTGTCGGAGCACAACTGATCAACACTGTCAACAACGACGTCCCAGGATTTGCTGGTATCTTGATCATCGCATTCTGCACATTCTTGGTCTGCATGTTCGGCTACAAGGTCGTCCATGCGTATGAGTTCTGGTCCTGGGTACCTGCCACAATCATCTTCCTGATCACCCTCGGTGTCTTCGCTCACAGCGGGGACTTCGTCAACATCTCCTGGGAAACCGGCAAGGCTGAAATGGGCTCCGTCCTCTCCTTCGGCGCCGTCGTATACGGCTTCGCAACCGGCTGGACCTCCTACGCCGCAGACTACACCGTCTACCACCCATCCTCCCAGTCCAAGAAAAAGGTCTTCTTCTGGACCTGGCTCGGTCTGATCGTCCCCCTCCTCTTCACCGAAATGCTCGGAATCGCCGTCACAAGCGCAACAACCATCAACGGCGGCGACAACCGCTACCAGCGCGGCTACGACCAATCCAGCACCGGCGGTCTCCTCGGCGCAGTCCTAATCTACCATCTCGGCACATTCGGAAAATTCTGCCTCGTAGTCATGGCCCTAACCATCATCGCCAACAACTGCCCAAACATCTACTCCGTAGCTCTCACCGTCCAAGTCCTCTCCCGCTACGCCCAATGGGTTCCAAGATTCATCTGGACGGGTATTGGAACGGGTGTCTACATCGCCATCGCCATCCCCGGATACAGCCATTTCGAAACCGTTCTGGAGAATTTCATGAACTTCATCGGATACTGGCTTGCGATCTACGAAGGCATCTCTCTCACCGAACACTTCATCTTCAAGCGTGGTTTCGGCGGTTACAATCCAGAACACTACGACCAACCAGGAAAACTTCCACCCGGAATCGCGGCCATTGCTGCTTTCTGCTTCGGCGTCGCCGGGATGGTCACCGGTATGTCACAGGTCTGGTTCGTGGGTCCCATTGCACTTCACGCGGGAGAGGCTCCTTATGGTGGAGATGTGGGATTTGAGCTGGGTTTCGCATTTGCTGCGACTTCGTATTTGATTCTGAGACCTATTGAGAAGAAATTTTTCGGTAGATGAGGAAAGAAGCCATCATGTCTTGTTTTGTATTATGGTTTTTTTCTTCTTTCAGCCATAAAAGTTTCCTCCCAGAGCCCGAGGTTATCTCGCATTCACTTCAATCCGTCGAACTTCCTTGTGCTTGCTTCTCAGGGGAGAGATCGGCATCATCCGCCCCGCGATACGCGATAATACATGTGTGGTGAAGAAAGCAGGCTCGATCTCGCGGCGAGAAGGCCCTCGAACGAAAAAGTCATTGGTGTTGGGAATGGAAACTGATGCAGAGACAGATCATTCAGAGTGGAAGCCCATATCCCTTGTCATGGCTGTCGTCAAATTCTCTATCCAATACATCCACCGTGACACGCTCGACTCATTCCTAGTGCTTGAGCAACAAATGTGAAGCAGCATAAATCCTCCCAGTAATAATGCCAGCCCACTTCTTAGCGGCAATACCATCGTGTGCTTCCAGCGCTTCCACAAGCCCTGGGAATGTGGCTCCAGCGTAGCCTGTCCAAAGGCCCGGCGCGAAGACGACATGTTTGAACCAGCTTCGGCTGTCCAAACCTGCTCCATGCAGGAATTGCCTCTCGAGGAATTTGTATTTCCGGTTGGTGGTCTTGATGGCTTGGAAGAGCTTTTGCTTTCTCGTACTCGAGATTGATGGCTGGGAGATCATTTCGATGAGCCTCTCAGCGCTGGCGTCGAATTCAATCGATGCGGATCTGAAGTGGGCGATGGCTTCGTCGATCTTTTTGAAGGGGTTTGAAAGGGTGGAGATGTCCAGCTTGCTTTCCTTAGCAACAGTCTTGACGCTGTCGATGTATTTGGCAAGACCGATTGCATAGTCGGTCGCGTTGAGTGGGACGATTGGTTCCTCGACAAGCTTTGCGGCTAAGAGTGAAATGATCTTGGCGATGGTGATGTGGTATTGGAAGCCGACATCGCCGTAGTTGTCCATCCAATGGAAGCTATCGTAGTTGCTATGATAGTGGTAGACCGGGTCTGTCGGTCCAGCGCCGAAGCCGATATCAATAGATGAAATGCCGGCGAAGTCCTGGAAGGCTGTGAAGTCACTGCCTGAGCCCATAGTGCTGATGTGACCATTCCAGAGATCGCGAACAGTCTGGCCTTTGACCGTTTGATTTGGTGATTGGACTTGTGATGTGACTTCATAGATCGCTTTGTTCAACACAGGCGCGGCAGATGTAGTGAAGTGTGGGCCGCGAGCACCGACATCGACGTTGATGTATGCAACAGTGGTCCCAGCCAGCCAAGGAAGATACTCTTCCACCCACTCAGTAGAGCCGATGAGACCGTACTCCTCGCCGTCCCACGATGCAAAGACGATAGTCCTGTGCGGCTTCCAACCTGCAGCCAGAGCACTACCGAAAGATCGGATGACCTCGTTGAGAGCTGCACTACCAGAGTTCGGATCGGCAGCGCCTCCTGCAATCCAGGCGTCACGGTGGTTACCGATGACGATCACTTCGTCGGAAATGGTACCATTGATAACTCCAATCACGTTCCACAGCGGTGTGGTTACATACTCCTGCTCGTTGTAGAGATTGACAGTGACAGACTCTGGCGAAGGACCAATGTTGTAGTTGACACCCTTGTACCCCAAACCGCCGCCTTGCCAGTAAGAATTGAAGGAAGAGGCATTTGGTCCATGTCCATTCAAGGCTTTCAGAAGTGGTAGAGCTTCCCGATGTGAGATTGGAAGGGACGGAATGTCTGGAATTCTGCCATTGACTGCTTCCCGCGGAGCACCAGGTTTCGAAGGGTAGCCAGGAGTCGTCGGATCACCTGGTGCAACAGCTAGAGTATAATTAGCGGGAACCAAAGCGAAGTGTCTGAAGACCTACACAAGTACTGGCAACTGCCTCGCTGCACGCTGCTTGGGTTCCGTGCTGGACCATCCGGATAGGTCTTGAGACCATTCTCCTCAGTGACCTCGCCATCATCGCCGGGATCGCTGTACATGACAACACCGATCATGCCAAGCTCTGAAGCACGCTTGACCTTCAGGCCACGGAAGATGCCTCCATACTTGACCAAGGCAATTTTGCCCTTGAGCTCGATGCCTGCGTTGACCAGGTCTTCGTAATCCTGGTAGGTGCCATAGTTTGCGTAGACAAACTGCCCAGTGACATTTCCGCTTGCTGAGTAGCCAGGGAATACTGGAACCCGATCGGTCAAGTTGGTAGTCGGATCATCCTCGAGGACGTCTTCTTCCAATGTCGCCTCGAAATCGACTTTTCCATCCCTGAGCAGAGCAAGTCTGTGGTCGAGAGGATAGTTGATGTAGACATCGTATGCAACAACCTCGGCCGAGTGTACGCCAAACTCAATCCACTTGTCCTTGGTCCATTCAGCCTGGCTCAAGTTCTTGCCCGCCAGATGTGGTCCCGCTGTGTAATATTGACTCCATTCTCTTGCCTTCTTTGCATCTGGTGTCTCCAATAGCGTCTTCTTCAGCTGCTCGTAGCCGATGCCTTCGGACTCTGGCCATGCTTCGTGGAGGAGAATATCGGCCGCAGCAAAGTGCTCGGGAGAAGCCTCTGTTCTGTGGTCTCCCAGAAGTCCAGTATTTCCAGCAAGTGCAGCTCCAAGGAACACGACGGCAAGGACAATGACAGCGGAGGTGAGGGCGATCGTACAGGTTCGGCGTACCTAGACAAATATCAGATGTTCACTCAAGCTTTCGGACTGAGGGTCCATGCCTACACGATTGTGGGGATATCGAGGCTCTCGCCCTTCGACCGGCACACTCTGGATAAGCGGCGTGCGTTCACTCGCCATTCTGAGGAGCTGCTTCTCGTTGTGCTTTCCTACCATTGTCAGCTGTACGACCTGGTAGAAAAAGCCACGAATGGGCAAAGAAAGTCAAACGCACCCTCGATGTTACGGGCTTCCATCATAGTCGTTCCGAAGCGGCCCAACACTTTGCGTGATAGCTTGGCCGTAGCTATCGCGCATCTTCGCCATACTGGGCTGCGATGATGCTGGGCTCAGGCAGAGCTACGGCCGCTTTCAGAGAGGAGCCGAGTTCGGAGGAATGCTGCCCGAGTGCCAAGCTCCACACGCGACCACTTCACGTCTCCTGGCTGAAGGTGAATGAACTCTTGCCATGATGGAGCATTCAGAAGTCGTGGACATAGAGAACGTCCATCGTGCCAACAGAGCATGCACCCGAGTGTTCTCATCCGCATATCATGCGTCCTGTACAATCCCCATCGACGCTCCATGACACGATTCCCCAAGATCCGAGCAATCCATTGTCGATGACTCTCGCCAAGGTAGACGAAAGGGACAGAGCTGTGCAAATCGTGCTGAAAGAGGTTGGTAACAAGGTAGATCAATCAGGGACAATACTTGATCTGATAACCTTCCTTGCCTCGCTGAGATTTTGACGGGGTGTTACAAACGCTGCACATGAGCCCACACTTCGCTTTCTGCTCGAGATGCGCTCGCTCGTGTTCGCGCTAGAGACATACTTGATGGATTTTGCTCCGAAACTTCTGGCTACGTAAATGGCCAGCGGCAGTCATATCAGCCTCTCAAGCTCGAATTGACATCTTCGTTGCGGTTGAGGGCGTTTGGTAGAGACCAAGGTACACGACTGACATCCAGGCTCGGCGTGGTGCTCCGGAGCCATGGTTCCATCTGGTTGATCATCTTTGCCGCACCATTCAAGATGGTGTCTTGCTCTTGTAGGCTTACATATTCCGCGAAACTCCCAGCTCGTTCTCGATTCAGGACCGGTGACTCCTGGGGGCAAAGGCCCGATGCTTGATGTTCCCTGGATAAGATACTGGAGTCTCCGCAGCGCGTATGAGCTGGAGTCCGATTGTTCAAGAGCCGTTGTTGGAAGTCGACAGGTCCGAGGTGATGCTGCTGCGTCAGACTGCTATCTCACCTGCGAATGTTTCCAGTCTGTTCGATGGCACTGGATACGATGCGCATGATGGTGATTGCGCTGAGGTGTGAGACGAGCAGAGTGAGCGTTGCTATCGATGTTCGTAATCATGTCGGTAGGCGAATGGATGAAGACGCCTGAAGCCGTAGACGAAAGCTGAAATTGACACTGAAACGGAAACAGATCTTCAACAAATGCGAGCGCAAAAAGACCATAATATCAATGAACAGTTTACGCACTGCAATACTAGGCCAATAAAATGCCACACATACACCTAAACACTATCCATCGTCCAAGCAAACAAAAAAATGGCCTCCATACCAATATGAACGCCGGAAAGTACAAAAAAGGAACAAGAACCTAGAGGTTCGAACGCTCGATGCGTTGAATGTATTGATGCACTGAAAACGAATCAGCCAAGTTCACATAATCGGCTTTCCCAAGCTGAAGTGGCAAAGAACAGCCTGGTATTAACCTGATTGGCCAATCGAAACAATACGTATATAAAGGTCAATTCACTGACAACGGCCCGAAGATGGCTGTGAGGGCTGGAGACGGAGGTGGGATTGGGTGGAAGGTGATGGGGGGTCGATTTGGAGTCTTCACTGCGTATTTCGGTAGTTCTGGCTTCATACCGGCCACGGACATGGGGTTTTCAACGCCATGGTCGTCGTTTCAACATAGCAAAGGCGGCAGATAGAATTTTCTTCCTACACTTTCAGCGCCATGACAGCGATCCGCATGACTTCTCACTGGGTTTCTACGGAGATAAAATTCGCTGCAAGGAGCCGCGCAATTGGCAACAGCTTTGTTTCGAAAGACATGCGAACCGTCTCATCACCATTTCAAAGACCGCAGCTCAACACCCAGCCATCAATGCCGTGCTGGTACGAGGACAATGATGACCGTTAACCTCTTCGTTCACAACGAGCTGCTCTATTTTCGACGAAAAAGTCGACACCTAGACGAGGGTGGACAAAACTTCTGGCGGAGAGTCAGGCCTAATTCGGGGAGCGATATCAATATAAGTAAGAAAATCTATCAAAAAAAAAACACAAGAACCAAGTACCATATTGTTTCTTTCTATTATCGTAACCTAACAAACATCTCAGCGTCGTTCGTCGGCAAAACCGCACCGTTAATCTTCAAATTCTCTGGTCTTCCTCCCTCAACCTTGATGTCGTAGTTCATAACCACATGTGCCATCAAAAGCTTCATTTCCTGCGAAGCGAAAAACCTTCCAGGACATGCGTGTCTTCCATGACCGAAAGCGAGCCATTCGCTACCTGTAGCGATCAAAGCTTGATTCTTCTGCTCGAGTGTCTTCTGAAGATGATTCGCATCGGCGCCGGCTTGGACTTTGCTGAGGTAGTCTTCTCGTGGACGTGAGAAGCGGAAGGCGTCCCAGGTGTCTGGTCGATCGGGGTAGTATTTGGGGTCGAGGTGGATGGAGTAGTTTGGCGCGGCGAGACGGATGCCGTGTGGGAAATGAGTGCCATCCTCGAGGGTTACGCCGTTGGGGTCGATCACTTGGCGTTTCATGCCGATGTCCGCGAGGTTGGAGTACCGCATCGATTCTCGGATTGCCGAGTCTACGCGGAGCAGGCTGTTGACGGCTTCTTTGGTCCAGACTCCGCCGTGTTGCGAAAGTACACGTTCGCATTCTTCGCGGAGACCGGCTAGATATTCTTCCTTGTCGGGAGAGCTGTAGAGGTCGAGAATGGTGTTGGTGGTGACCATGGATGTTGTGTGAATCGCGACCATGTTGAGCAAAAGCAGTCTACGAACGATGAGACTCTCATTCAGCTCCCGTGGGTTGAACTTGGCCAGCTCAATGCAGTCTACCAACAGCCATTGGAGAGCATCGTTGGGCACCTCGTAATGTGGATCCTTGATGGAGCCTTGGAGATGTGCAAGACGGGCGCGGATCTCTGGGACCGCGATGTCGCTGCAGATTTTGAAGTGCTTCCTCATCTCGCGAGTGAGAATAGGTCCGGCGAGAGGCTGCAAGAGCTTTGGTATCGTTCTCATTATGCCACCAGTCTTGAAGACCGATACAGCATAGAGGCGGGAATGCTCGAGGAATTCTGGGTTACGGCACAACGTCGTGCCAGCAAAGACACGGTTGGCGGCCCTGCTTACGATTTTCATACATGTCGGATGCGTCTTGACCTTCGTCCACTCGCTCCTGTGGGCTGGCCAATTTTGCTTAGTTGAGAAGACAAGCTCTTCGTAGACATCGGTCGTCAAAGTATGGAGCTTTCGGGTCAATTGTCGTCGCACAATGTCAATGTGAGGACCGAACGTGAGGTCTTCTCCAACTGTGTACCTCGCAGCGATAGACTCTGAGTTTGGGAGATGAGGGTCGACTTTGTTGTCAGGCAGATTGAGAAGCTCATTCAGTCTCTTGGGAGGGAGTATGACAACAGGATCGGAGCTGAATTGGGGCAGAATGTAAGTCATGCCATGTCTCGAGAACTAAATGTGTCAGGAAGTGGTGCTTCATGATCTCGAACGTGGCTTCATCTACCTTGTCATATCCCTCGACGATCATCTCTCGCGTGTACTTCAGCGTTGCAAAGCCCCCTCGATATCGTGCAAACCATTGCTTCTTCAAACCTATCCATGCTTGCGAGTTGAAATATTTGCCCCGACTTGAAAGTAAGGGCAGCACGACAGCAGACACAAAGATACATGCAATCAGTAATGCTCCAGCTGAGAAGAGCAGATGTGAAGTCGCAATAGAATTCTTCATGGCGGCGGATATGGGTTTGGCGTGCCGCTGATGCTGACTTCGCCTCAGGGTCACGGCAGTATTTTGTATGAATGGCTTTCTGCCAGGAACACCTCGACCTCGTACATCTCGTATGCGATCGACGTGAACCAAAGCAGCGGATGCATATACTAGAAGCGTTTCAGGATATTCGTGCAAAGCTTCGTATCGGCTCGTACTGCTCGCATGCCGGATTGTCGGCATAAAACCTGCACA